>PVJX010002631.1:0-124469 GCA_004027295.1 Dolichotis patagonum | reverse complement strand
AAACATAATAGTCAGGCAAAGGTAGAAATTGCTTTCCCTCAATTTCACACAGTGAGAGAGAGGTAAGAATAACTTCCCTAAACAGACCAGTTTCTCTAAGTAAGCCTAGAAAATGCCAACCAAAGCACACAAGAATAACCTAAATGGGTTGATCTGCTATTAAAATTACACATGTAAAGGAAGAATGGGGTAAAAAAAAAAAAAACCAAAATAAAATAAAAGACTACTACTAGTTTCTTTTAATTACTACTACTAGTTTATCTAGTAGTTATACTACTAGTTTCTCTTAATTTATTGAAAAGAAATGTTTGTGTTAATATTGTTTGTTGAAGTTTTTATGCCCATGTCTTGTAATGTAAGTACTTGGAAGATAACAGTACACTGCATATTAATTATTGTTATTCTCCTGTTACTTTGTTACAAAATTTTGTTTTATTTTTTCTATAAAATAAAAAATGAAATAAAATATACCCATGTGTTTGTATCCTGTGAGACACACAGTAGTAATATACATTCTTATGCCAAAAGAAGGCTGCCCTGTTCCCTTAACCTAACCTTCTAGAAGATTCTTTGAAAATCTCTACGAGGATGAAATATTGTGTGTAACTGGCTGTAGCACAAAAGGAGGAAGAAAAAAATTTAACCATTATAGATGGTGAGTCATTAGTCATTCTAGGTTTCATCTGTCATCTTCTCTAGAGATCTAATCAATTCCCCTAAACAATCTCAGATAAATAATTTCCTGTCAAGAAAACATGACTGCTGGGAATATCAAGTTTTTCCATTCATCATTCATACGTGAGTCTATTTCAAAAACCATCACCATGAAAACACTATATTGATATACTAGAGGAGAGTCTTCAAATACACAGTCTGTGTTTGGGCTGTGGCAGTACACTTTTTACAATTAAATGTCACAGATAAGAAGTATAAAATGATGATTCCATTGTTTCCAAGGAGAAATAAACCAATCTTATTAAATATTCTGAATCATTTTCCAGATGTATTATGAAACTCAGTAAGTATAGATTTTTATCAACATTTTGGAAATGTTTCTCAATAGACTTTAACAATATTTAGTAGACTGCCCAGAGATAGTACAATTTTATAATTAACATAGAATTTTCAAATCTTTAAATGTATTCTTTTAATTTGGGAACTTGCAAAGACATTGTGAGTTAGGACATAAATTATTCTTCTCATTTTCAAATGAGAAAACTGGTACTTAAATGAATTTTTCCAAAGCTAAATTGCAAAATGGCATTGCAGACTAGTTCTTTTGACCCTAGGTCATTATTATTTTCACTCTTCTGAATCTCTTAATATCTATAAAGTTCATTCATTCATTTATTTCTAAGTGTCTGGTGTTTTGCTAGGAACTTTAGCATAGTTAGGAGACAAACACACTGTAAATTCAGAAGTATATAATCAGCTAAACTCATCGACAGTGAAAGTTAAATACATTTATTTACTATAAATTTTTAGGTATACTCAGAACCTAACTTCTAATACTTGGGGTGCAAAAAGAAAAATGAGAGTTACCAAAGATGGCAGACTGGTAGGTAGCAGGATATGGAGCCTCTCTGAGAAAGACAGCTCAAATGCCAGAATAGAGCACCTTGGAGAGGCGCAAACAAAGGGAGATGGACTCTCTCAATCCAGGAAGAAACTAAAGTGAAAAAACTGCGCAAATATGAGGTCCTGGGGCTACCATTAGAGAAGCTAAGATCAGCAAAGACGGCACCAAGCCACCTGAATTCCTGCTGCAGAATGACCTAACCCACCGAACCACGCTGATGCGACTGGCTTGAGTGGCCCCAAGCGTGGAGCTGAACAGCCCTGTGCAGACCCGGCCCTGCACTCGACCCACCCAGAGGCACCGTGAATTTACACCGCAGCTACGCTGAGGTCAGAGGTTGGGGAGCCCAGCAGTTCTCAGGGACTGGCATCAACACGCAGTGAGTGATGGGAATAAGACCCTCCCACAGGAAAGGGGCAACTGACTGGATGACATGTTGGATTTGGGCAGGACAGCCCTAATTCCATAAGGAAGTGGCTTCAGTTGCTTGCTCCCCTCGCCGAGCAGATTGGTGGGATCTGCTTGGACTGGGCCGTGCCCCTGGCTGAGACCCAGTGGGTCGCTACAAACTAATTCCCTGAGCATGGCACACACTGACACAGTGAAGGCCCGCAAAGGTTGACTGGCCCGGAGGGGAGGAGCCAGCACACACTGCCCTTGCTTGAACTTCAGTCTCTGATAGTGGACTCCAGAGAGCAGAAGCCCCTAGCCTGCACACTCTAGAGGAACTTTAACCAACAAGAAAAGGGGCTGGGAATTGCACTATACACTTGTATGGAAGGAACCAAAAACATGACGAGAGAGAGAAATAAGAAAATACCCCCAGGCCCCAACCCTGGGAGTATTGATCCAGGAGAGGTAAATACAAAAGAGATTGAGGGCAGCAAACATGCAACATCAAGCACAGCATCAGCAGACATAAAGAGATATCTTCAGGACCTCAAAAATGAGATCAAAACTGAAATATTAATCCAAATTAAACAAGAGATAAGTAGATTAATAAAAGAAAGGCTGGGCACCTCTCAAGAAGACATAGAAGAATGGAGGAACACAAAGGGAGAGAAATGTTCAATGAAGAATATAAAGCAAACCTAGAGTTCATGAAGCAGATTCAAAGAGATTACCAGGAAACTAAAGACTCCATAGAAAGTTGGCAAAACTGCTTGAAAGAAACCAAAGATAGACTATCAAAAATTGAACACGGGCTTGCAATGTGTGATCATGAAAGGGAAGATCTCTTAAAAATAACAAGGGAGCAGGCAGTAACAATTGGAAGGCTAGAGGACGACAAGAGGATCTATAACTTAAGAATAAAGCATGTGAATGAAGAAGCAGGAGTCAAAACAGAGGAATTGCAAAGGCTATTCACAGAAATTATTAAGGGAAACTTCCCAAACATAGAAAAAGGAAATGATATGCAGATGTATGAAGCATACAGAACCCCAGCCACCTACAACCAAAACAGAGCTACACCTAGACACATAATCAAGATCCCAGAAATTCAGTATAAGAACAGAATATTAAAAGCCATCAGAGAAAAGAAACAGATCACCTATAAAGGAAAACCCATCAAAATCATGGCAGACTTCTCGACACAGACCATCAAGTCAAGAAGAGCTTGGAGTAAAGTAATTCAAGCCCTGAAAGAGAAAAACCTCCAGCGCAGATTGATGTATCCTGCAAAACTCTCTCTAGAAATTAATGGAGAAGCAAGATGCTTCCATGACAAAGAGGAACTGAGAGAATTTGTGACCACCAGTCCAACCCTACAAAAAATACTGAAGGACATTCTAGGGCGAGAAAACAAGAATACGAGCATTTCAGGAACAGTGGCAGAGAGGCCTGAATGAACGGGGCAGACAGTGGAATGGAAAAGAAAAATAGACAACCAATGGCAGAAAAATAGAATAGCAAAAATGAGGCAGAGAAGATTGGCTGTAATCTCTAGTACAGAAGGCCTCGAAATACTAACAGAGAGAAACACAGACAGAGTAGATCAGGAGATAGGGTACATTGAGATGCTCTATATAGGGAGGTAGTGGGACCCAAAACAAGCAGTGCACCCTATGGGAGTGAAAGGGGAGGAATTATCTAAAAAAGGAAGGCAGAGGATATTGTTAATGGGGTAACAAGATTTAAAATCTACATTATTATCATCACTCTGCTTAGATGGATTACATGCTATTTCAGTTTGTCTACTTACGCTAGACTTGAGGACACAGTCAGCTATCCCAAAAATGAGAGGACATATGGTAATCATCCTTAATTTCCTATCAATTTAATCTGAAGCCCTGTATAACTTATACTGTCTTATTATGGCTGATCTTATTTGAATCTGGTTTGTTAGATTGCTACTTTGTATTGACTGATTTTATTTAAATCTGTTATGATTGACAGCATCAAGTCTAAGAGTATAGGCAACTACACTGAAGATGACAAGATTCACTAAGATACCCACTCTAGTTTGATTATTACTTGCTTTTGAAGTCTTATAATGTCTCAATGCTTCGTTTTTATTAATGTTTGTTATGCTCTGCTGAGACACCGTGAATCATTGTAGATCACCTTGTATTGTGGTTTTATGTGACTTTTCTGCCTCATGCTTTTCTAGGAATTGTTTTGTTTTATCTTGCTTTGTTTTGTTTTTCCTGCTAATACAGAAATGATAGATATACATGTAGAGACTCATGCATGTGTAGAGCTTATAAACAGTTTAAGAGAACCAACTATATAACATATGTTGAAATGAACAACTACGTTGAAGAAAAAGAGACACTACAGTACCCAGCGCTGATTCCATAATGTCATGATGTGAAGTCCAGCAAAACTATCATTCTTTGTTCAAAGTGATTTTAGCTTGTTTTCTTTTGTTTAAGTCAACACACATGAAGGTGTGGACAGCTGTTTTGAAGAGAATGAGAGACACTATGACAGCCATTCTTGGCTCCCCTATTGTCAGGTCTTGAAGACCTGAAATGCCTTCCTCGTCCTGCTCAGATCAATTCCATAGTATGTTGTTTCATGTGAGTTCCCTGTATATGACAATATGAACAACTATTTGGAAGAAAACAAGAGTCGATAAGATAGAGAGTGAATATCTCCGATTGTCGAGCTTTGAAATTTATGCTTTCTTATGACCTGCTTTGTTCTGTTTTGTTGTGTTTAATTTTACCCTTTTGATATAATTGCATGTATATCTGAGTGGGTAAGATGGATGACCATATTGCTGTTTTTGTCAGATCGTGGAGCAGAACTGTTAACAGTCTCACTGTTTGAATGTCTACTTTACATGTTTTAACTTTATAATTTGAACAACTATTTCCAAGAAGTCAGTATGTAATTTGTCAAGTAATGATTTTTTAGGTTTTTTTGTTGTTGTTGTCGTTCTTTTCCTTTTTTCCTTGGAATTCTATATTGTTGCTACCCTTTATTCTGTTTTTTTTCTCTTTTAATAAAATTTTTTTAAAAAAGAAAAATGATCCCACAGGAAAGAAATGATAGGTTAAAAAGTAATGAGCAGGTATCAGTAAAGCACATTGATAGTTAAATATATACCATGAAAAAAAGTATCACAATTTGCATGTCTAAAAATGTTAGAAAGGATAGGATGTGGTTTAGTGATAGACTACTTGCCTAGCATGCTCTGACTTTGATCCCCAGTACCTCAAATAAATAAGATAAAAATGTTGGAATTATAGGCCATAGGCAAAAACGTTAAATCCTTGCTTATTTTGGAAAAGTAAAGAAATAGTCTAAGTTTTGATTTGTCAGGGAAATAAAATATTAAAAGTAAATGGAAATATGTAGATTAAAAAGTCAGTCAGGTATGGTGGTACACACTTGTAATCCCAGTACTCAGGAGGCTGAGGCAAGAGAATTGTTGTGAGTTTGAGACCAGCCCAGGCTGCAAAGTAAGCTCAAGACCAGCTTGAATTGCATAGTGAAACCCTGTCTCAAAGAGACTAAAAAAAAAAAATGTGAAAAGTTAATGTATGAAGGATGGATGAGTAAAGATCTAGTGTATAATATAAAGACTGTAGTTAATAATATTATATTATTTACCAATAGTTTGCCAAGAAGATAGATTTTAAACTCTCATCACAAGCATAACAACAACAAAACACTAACTAGATGAGCAGATGACGATGCTAATTTGCTGGACTGTAATAATCTAGTCATGATTTCCATGTGCATGTCACTTTATAGTGATGTTTTATAGCAACCCTGCCTCAGACAAGTCATCAGCGCCATTTTACCAGCAGCATGTTCTAACTTCGTATCTCTGTCATGTTCTGGGGCTTCTTACAATGACGCTTCAATATTTTTCTACCTGCCATGATGGTCTTTCATCAGTGTGATCTCTGATGCTACTATTGCAGTTGTTTGGAGACTGCATAACCTATGCTCATATGATGCAAACTTCATTGATAAATCTGTTGTGTATTCCGACTGCTCCACTACCCTTTTTTCCTCTTCTCCAAAAATAAGACCAAGTTGGAAGAAAATTGGCCTTTAAAATTAGAGATCAAAAATGCCAGCCTCAATAAGTCTATTGTTACCTTATCTGCTGTTATGACTTGTATTTAGATCCCTCTGCCCTTCCCAAAGCTTCATGCACTCCTTCCAGAGCTGCATAGATTTAGGGCATGTGTTACTTGTATTAAGAGTATGTGACAGTAAATTAGTTCACTGATTGGAATTAGCTTGGTTCTGGGTATTGCTGGCTGGATTTATTGAAAGCAGAAGATCTAATCTGGATATGGGTGGCACCACTCACAAAGGTTTATAGCCTGGGTGGGATAAATGGGAAAGGCAGGCTCACTGCTGGCTTCATGCTGCACATTGCTGTGGCTTCCTGTCTGATCTGCCATGGACTGTTTCTCCTCTGTGATAACCCTTAAGTAAGTCAGAAATTCAAAGAAAAAGTTCTTGAAGGAAGTTCAAAGTGTTCCCCTAGTGAACATGTGAATGATAAGATAGTGAAACTTCTTTTTTTGCTGATGTGAGGCAAGCTCTAGAGGTCTAGATAGATGATCAAATTGGCCACAACACTGCCTTAAGCCAAACCTTAACTCAGAGCAAAGCTTGTTCTCTTCAATCCTATGAGGGCTGACAGAAGACAGAAAGATGCAGAAGCAAAGTTTGAAGCTGGCAGAAGTTGTACATGAAGCTTAAAGAAAGAAGCCATCTCCATGACCTAAAAGTGCAAAGTGAAGCCGGAGGGGATGATGTAGAAGCTGATGAAGAAGCTGCAACAAGTTTTCCAGAACATCTAGCTAAAGGTCATTGGTGAAAGTAGTCATGATAATCAATAATAGCCTTCTATTAGAAAAAGATGCAATCTAGGATTTTCATAGCAAGAGAGGAGGAATGGATGCCTGGATTCAAAAGTTTAAAGGACAGCTGCTTCTCTTCCTAGGGGCTAATGCAGCTGTACTCTTGACAATGAAACCAATGCTTGTTTACAACTCTGAAAATCCTAGGGCTTTTAGGAACTACACTAAGTCTATTCTGCATATGTTCTATAAGGGAACAACAACACATAAACGATAACACATCTGTTTACTGTGTGATTTACTGAATATTTTAATCCCACTGCTAAGACCTACCATTCAGAAGATCCCTTTCCAAATGTTATGGTTCATTTCAATGCACCTGGCAACCCACGAGATCTGCTGGAGACATAAAATGAGATTAATATTAATTTTCTGCTTACCAGTACAATATCCGTTCTGTAGCCCATAGATCAGAGAGTAATTTTTACTTTCAAGTCTTATTGAAGAAATATATCTCATAAGTTTGTAGCTGCCACAGATAGTGAGTCCTCTGATGAATCTAGATAAAACACATTGAAAAATCTCTGGAAAGTAGTCACAACTCCAGATATAATTAAGAACACTCATGAATGATAAATTAAACTATTAATATTAACAGGAGTTTGGAAGCAGTGGACTCCAAACTTCATGGATGACTTGGAGGGGTTCAGGACCTTTTGTGGAGGAAGTAACTGCAGATGTGGTGGAAATAAAACTACAAAAGGAACCTGGAGATTAACTGAGCTGCTGTGAATTCCTGATAAAATCGCAACAGGTAAGAAGTTATTTGTTATGAATGAGCTAAGCCTGGTTTCTTGGCATGGAAAACTAGGCCTGGTAAAGACGCTGTGAACCTTCTTAACATAACAAGGTATTTGTAATACTACATAAACTGACATGATAAAGTAATGGTAGGGTTGAAGAGACTGACTCCAATATTTAAAGTTCTGCTATGGATAACATGTTCTCAAACAGCATCACACGCTGCAGAGAACACTTTCGTGAAAGGAAAAGTCAATCAGCACAACAAACAGATGATAGGACAGTGTACACATAACTTTCATATGCACTGAGAATACAGAAAATGCACGTGCTTTTACTTTGTTGGGATAGTTGCGTTATTGCAGTGAAACTGAACCTGCACTATTTCTGAGGTATCTCCGTATATGTACATTAAGGTAAATGTAAAAAACTTCGTACACTGTATACTTAAGACTGGATAATGGTCCCCAGAAATATGTTCTTATCTCCAAAACCTGTGCAGGCATTTTACAGGCAAAAGAACTTTAGATATGATTAACTAAAGGGTTTGCTGAAGCAGAGGTTTTCCTGAATGACTCAGGTAAATGCAATTACAAGTGATCATATGAGAAGAAAGGGTAAAGAGATTTGATGACAGTAAAGGCTATGTTGATACATCTGAATAGATACGCTAAGCTTCTGATTTAGGTAGGGACCATCAGCCAAGAAATGCAAAGAATGCAGCTCTCAAATTTGGAAAAGGAAACAGATCGGTGCCCCCTTGAACACATGAAAGGAGCACGATCCTGCTGACACCTTGATCTCAACCCAGTGATAACTGCTTTCAGATTTCTGGTATCCAGGAATATGAAAGACTAAACATGTATTGGTTTAAACGACCAAGTATGTGGTCATTTGTTACAGCAGCAAAATGAAACTAATACAATATATTTAAAATGTAGGAATAATCCTTAGAACGATAACTGTAGAATAATGATACATTCTCAGGGTACAGTTATGCCCCTACTCCTCAGTTATCAAGGTCAGGTTTTGTTAGAATAGTATTCTTGGGCTCAGAGGCCACCCTTCTTACTCCTGTCTGAGGATGACAAAAGGCTGTCTTTAAATGGTGCTTGGGGAGAATCAGCTGAACACTCAGTTCAACCCCTTCCAATTTCCTACCTTACCTCGGAATCAGCAGGGAACACACATTTTATTCTACTCTGTTCCTCCCTATGGAGGCCCATGGCTACTCTCAACACTGCTAGTGACCAGGTAAGTTTGCCCAATTTTAGGAACCATAAACTGGAAGTCACAATCTCCAAAACATTTATTTACTAATAGTAAAAGTGATATTTGATCTCTGTCTGTTTTATTCTTCAGATCACTTCAAGGACAGCCATTATATCTAAGAAAGTAAAGGAAAAAAGTTTTTTTCTGTACCTACAGAATCAATGTAATCAATACGCTATATTCAACTCTCTCAGAAATTGAAAGATCAAATCGACAAAAATATTGGTGAGGGTATAGAACATTTACTGACATAATTAAAAATTTGATTTTATGGCTACATTAATAAATAATAGATGAAGGAATGATAGATGATATGAGACATATAACCTTGCGTGCAGCAAATAAAGAATGTGTTTTCTTAAGCACATATGAAAACAGTTACACAAATTGAACAAGCAATCAAGAGATTTTCAATAGTTGTCAAAGAATTTGTTATTTAGATCATGGTACTTAATTGTTGTGCAACTTAAATAGAAGATAGTAATTTCAAAAGAATGAAACATCTTTGGAAACTATAAATATAAGGTCTATAAATATATCCTTGGAGACTTCTAAATGATTTTCAGATTAATGAAGAAATCACAATGGTAATTACAAATACTCAAAGTTAAAATAAATAAAAGCACTACATAACAATGTGGAATTCTATAGAGAAAATTCCAGGGGAATTTATAATACTACACACACTTACTAAAAACTAAGTGCATAGGAAAACTCAATATATTCTGGACAATAAAATAAGTCGAGATGAGTACCATCTATCATGCACAGCCCAGAGTTCATTCCCCAACACCACACACACACAAAAGTTTTACTAGATTTAAAAGAGTTGAAATCAGTAAAAAAATAAAATAATAAAATAAAATAAAATAAAATAAGTTATGTTTTTTTTTATTGCTATGTGTAGTTGTACAGGCTGACAGTAGATACTCAAGAGGGTGAGGTGAGAGGGTTGCTTGAGCCTAAGAGTTTGAGCCAACACAACATAAAGAGATTCTCGCTTTAAATAAGAACAAAAACCAAAAGTTACTCCTATGGGGAAAAAAAACCCCAGAAACTAAAATTGAGCAACAAAAACACAACTAGAAAAAAAATCTCTGAGTACCTGGAAATTCAGCAACATCCTTTTAAATAGCCCACATATCAAAGAGAAAGTTAAGAGGGAAACAAATAGTTCACATTAAATGAAAATAAAAACACTATCAAAATTTAAGGATGTAGTTAAAGTACTGTTTATAGGGGGATGTGTCACATTAAATCCTTGCATTAGAAGAGATGGGAGGCTTCAAATTAGTGATGTAAACTTCTACTGAAGGAACTAGAAATAAAGAACAAATTAAAAGCATAAGGGAGGAAGTTATAAAAAGCAAAGGCAACACACATTTAAAACAGAAAAATCAATAAAATACAAATTTGTTCCTTTGAAAATATTAATAGATGAAATGAAATTCTAGCTAAACTGAGATGAAAAGAGAGAATACACAAATCACCAATATTAAGAATGAAGGAGGAAATATCCTTCTGGATTCCGTGGGGAGAAGGAGGAGAGGAAGAGGAGGGAGAGGATGTAGAGGAACAAGTGAAAGAAAGGGCAATGAAATATGAACGGTGCTGTACCAACAGATGCAGCAATTTAGAAAATGGACAGATTCCTTAAAGCACAAACTACTAAAAGTTATACAAAAATAAAAACCTGGGTAGTCCTTTATCAATTAATAAAATTATTCATAGTTAAGGACCTTCCAACCAGCTGGGAAGGGTGAGTAGCAATGTCTTGCGATCCCCTAGCACCGCTCTCCTTAGGGAGTGGAGGTTTAAGGCCCCCTGGAAGCACTTGAGAACCAGGAGAACTGGAGCCCCTGGCATTTCCTGGCCCTTTGAGAGAGGGCTGTGACTGAGAAACAGGGTCAGCAATAGGAACAGGACCTGCATAGGCTTCCTTGGAAGTAGGCATCAGGGCCTAAAGAAACCCACATGGCAACCTCTGAGGCAGTCTTTGCAGCGGCAGCCTCACTGTGTGTAGCATCTACTCAAGGGCATGGTGTGGAGCTCATTCCAACAGCAACAGCAGGAGATGGAGGCAATGCAGTGTACCAAGAAGCTTCCTGGATTGTACAGCTGGGGTGTGGAAACTGGATTTAACCTATTTTATTTTATTTTATTTATTTTATTTTATTATTTTATTTTATTTTATTTTATTTTATTTATTATTTTATTTTATTTTATTTTATTTTATTTATTTTAAAGAACAAGACACAACAAAGCCAATCGAGACAATGCAGTGAAATTGGCACAGAATTTCACAGCAGGATACCGGGACAACAGTAATAGGTACCATAGTATATTTCATTATCTTCACAAAAGTTGTTCAGTCAATTAGGTATAGTGAAATCAAAGCAAAAACAGAACATTATAAACCAATTGAGAGAGAATATTGAATAGAGAAAAACAAGTAATCATAACAAAACAAAACAGTGAAAACAACATTTGCCTTCAAACAAAAGACAGAAGGAAATCCCCCCTATTTGCTATATTGCATACAGTCATCCTCCCAAGAGATGCTCAGACCTCTGGCCCCAGTTACTAATGGGGGTGGGATGGGGGGAGGGTTGGGATGTTTGATTCTCAGCCCACGCGCCAGTAGGCTCACGGGAGACGCTGACTGGTTCTCCTCCTGGCTTGCGCCAGGGCGCTTACCAAAAGGGCAGGCAAATTGCTTTCTTGGTTGGCCGCCTAAGTTCCACCACTGGGATTTGATCTTTTGAGGATGGTGCTGAGCCCAAAGAATTCTTGGACAGTTTCGGAAGTGGAGATGATTCTGTGTGTGGTGGTACATGCCTGTAATCCCAGGAGGCTGAGGCAGAAGGATCGTTTTCTGTTCGAGGCCAGCCTGGACTATGAAGTGAGTTGAAGGCCAATCTGAACTTCATAGAGAGACCTTGTCTCAAAAAGACCAAAAATAAATAAATAAATATTTAAAAAATAAAAATTTTTTAAGAAGGAAGCAGAGATAGGCTCAGAGGCAGGAGACTGCAGATTCCTTCTAATGAGGTAGGTATACAAAAATTTTCGGAAAAATAAAACACATATGACTATACTTATATCCTGAGTGTGTGGAACATTTCACAATATATGTTACCACGAATAATACAACTATCTGGTGATTTAATACCTTTGATCTCACCATAGTTTGACAGGTATAGAATTTCTTATTCATTTTTCTGCAATCACCACAACCTTAGTGATTTAAACAACACACATTCATTAATTCAGAATGGATCTTGCCAGCCTCAAATCAAATCATGGGTAGGACCAGTTCTTTTCTGGAGACTCTAGGGGAGAATCCATTTCGTTGGTCATTCAGTCTTGGCAGAATTTTCCTGCAGTGCAGAACTGAGATCCCAGTTTCTTTTCTCTCTGTCAGTGAAGTTGGTTTCCAGGAACCAGAGGATACCTACGTTCTTCAGAGCCAGCTGTGGCAGGCTGAGTCCTCCTGTTTTACTCTCTGCAACCTTCTCCTTCCTTTTCCACTTTTAAAGATTCATGTGCTTGGATTCTAAAACCCTTCCCGATTAACCAGGATGATTTCCCCATTTCAAGGTCCTTACACTTGATAACACCCGAACATTCCCTTCGGTCATGTCATGTAAAATATCACTGGGAATTCATTATGCTCCTCAGTATAGGATAAATATTTTAAGGTTTTTAAATATTTAAAATATAGTCTTTTTAAAAATCCCAATGAACAAATGCTTATTTGAAGTGATTTGTCGAGACCTAACACTCTTAAAGAACAGAGAATCTTTTTACACTTTTATGTTTAAAATACAGGCTTGCCTGGTGAGGATGTGGAAAAAAAGAAAGACTTCTGCACTGTTGGTAGGAATGTAGATTAGTGAAGCCATTATGGAAAGCAGTATAGAGATTCCTCATAAAATTAAAAATAGAACTACCATATGATCCAGTAATACCACAACTAGGTATATATCCAAAAGAGATGAAATCAGTGTATTAAAGACACATCTGCACTTGCGTGTTTGTTGCGGTATTACTCACAGTAGACAAAACATGAAATCAACTGAAGTGTTCCCTAATGGATGGGTGGATAAAGAAAATGTAGTATAGCCGCACAATGGAGTACCATTCAGGCTTTAAAAAGATACTTTGTTATTTATAACATCATGGGTAAGTCTGGGTGGCATTATGTTGAGTGAAATAAGCCAGGCACAGAAAGAAAAAATAGCGCATGATCTCACTTGTATGTGGAAATGAGAAAAAGGTGAATTCCAGAGTCAGAGATACACAGGGTATAATCAAAAGCAATCAAAATTATTACAGTGAAAGAAATTGCCTTTAATCTCCTTTCATTAAATCCCCTCACTTTCTAATACATTTATCTTATCATTCTTGTCACTTTCTCAAGCACTTCTGAAACCTTTCTTGCCTGTCTTTAGTTTCAGTGTTGTGCCTTGTCTCAGTGTCCTGAACACAATAGAAATGTTCACCTTTCGTGGTCATTTTGACAATGGGGAAGATCCAGAAGTTTCTGGGTACCAGATCTAGTGAAGAAGGTGGATGGAGGCATACTGTGTTTATGAGTCTGGTTATTTTATTTTTATTTTTATTTTTATTAGCAGATGCTTGCAGTACATGACTATAATCATAGTGGGGAGTTGGTGCAGGTATATAACACACATTAATTTTTTTATGTCCCCTTCCCATCTTCTCTCCCCCTCCTACCTACCCCTCTTAGCCCCTGCCCATTTGCAAAAGGTCTATCTTCTTGTCTCCTATTATCTTTTATTTTGCTCTTTATTTATACCTTAGGTTTTCATATAAAACATGCCATATTGTCTGTGGCCTCAAAGTGCATCCATTTTCCTATAAATGACTCACATTTATCCATCTTTAGAGCAGGGTAGTACTCTATTGTGTATAAATACATTTTCTTTATCCATTCTTTATCCATGTTGATGGACACATAGTACACTTCCAAGATTTAGCTATTACGAGTCGTGTTACCGCAAACATGGGCTGGCACGTATCACTGTGATACGGTGTTTAACTCTTTCAGGAAGATATTTAGAAGAGGAAGAGCTAGGTCAAAAGGAATTTCTAGTTTTAGTTTCTTGATGACCTTCCATAGTGATTTCCAAAGTGGCTGTCCTAGGTGCCATCCCCACCAACAATGGAGAAGGTTCTTTCCCTGCTGCCTCACCAGGATTTGTTCTTATTTCATTTCTGTATGATAGTCAATTTTTCTGGGGTAGAATGGAATTTAGTGTTAGTTTTAATTTGCATTTTTTCATGACCAGAGATGAGCATTTTTTTGGTGTATTTATTGGTCATTTGTACTTCTTCATTTGAGAGATACCTACTCATTTCAGCACATGATCTCACTTGTATGTGAAAAGGAGAAAAAAAGTTGCCCATTTTTAAACTGGGTCTTTTATTTTGGAACAAAATTTTTTTTGCTTCCTTATATATTTTAAATATTACTATTCTATCTGGGAGGAGCTAACACATTTTTTTTTCTATTTTGTAGATTGTCTCTTCATTGTTGTTTCTTTTGTTATGTGTAGGAAATATATTTGGTATTATTTGACGTAACTTCATTTGTTGATTCTTGATGTTATTTATTGTGCCAGTGGGATTCTGTTAACAATATTCTTGCTTATGCTTATGTCTTCAAGGGTTTTATCTATTTTGTCTTCCAGAAGATTAAATGTTTCCATTTTAACATTTAGCTCTTTGATCTATTTTGACTTTAGTTCAGGATGTGGTAAGAGATACAGGTCTAGATTCAACCCTTTACACACGTTTGGACAATTTCCCCAGTAAGAAGCTATCTACCCTCCAGGACCTATAACTGAGATACCTAGAAAACAACAGCTTAGTAAAGAGAAAAGAAATAAATCTCCAGGAACAACAACAAAAAAACTATAAACTATAGAGAAATTGGAAAAACTGAACACAGCACAGAGAAAAGACAAATCCATCTGGAATGCTAACCCTGGCTCCTGGGGAAGAGGTTCTGTCTCTGCAAACATAAAGTAAGCCAGGAAAAGGTTGAAAGCCCTGAAGAAAAACAGCAGACAGGCAATGCTAGCCCCAAGAAAAGCCCACTCTTATAGTAAGCCATAAATATAGTGTAGGGTTTACTCTGAAAATGATTCCTTCTGTGTCACAGGCTAGAGCTAGAAAAGAAATTCACTTCGGCACCTGCCATGCTTGCATGTGATATGAGAGGCCATTTGAGGAAGGGGTTTCCTGTTCACTGGGACTCAGAACTCCCAAAACAAATTCACTTCAGAGTCTCTGGGGTCACCTTACCACAGTGACTGGGTGGGAGGCAGCGACAAGAGACAGTCACAGAAAGAGAATAGGCTAATCACAGATCCCTTGAGTTTAAACAGTGGTGACCTCAGATTGGGAAGGTTGTAGTGATCCCACTATGATGACAACAAAGGTTAGCCCTGTGGTTTTCTGAGGGGCTGGTTCTGAAAATGCCGACATTGCATCTAGTGGTCACTTGGCCCTCTCGCTGCCTATTTCCAGCACAAAGCTTGGTGGTCCATTTGTTTTTCCCATCTGCCAGCATGATCAAGTGAGTCTTGGCCTGGTCATTTCCCATATTCAGGGGTGGACAGAGGGGCCTCTGAAGCAAGGGTAGTACCTGATGAACCCACAAGCTAAAAGCTAGCCAGAGACAGCAGTGACTTGGGGGCACTCATAAGGGCATAAACACTAAAAGCTGTTGGTGAATTTAGCCCTAAGGCAGAAGTCACATCAATGACTGACCATGCCCAGCAGGAAAGGTGGTACAGGACTCATCATTCACATAGGAAGAAATGGGCATGAAACAAAACAGGCCCTATTTGTGACTCACTATTATTTCCTCATACCTGGTGGTTTCCAATACCACAAGTCCCGGAAAGAAACCAAGCACACAAACACATGGAAGAATATTTTTAATTCTTTTCCTGGTGGTGGGGGCAATTCTTTTCCTTTTTTTCTTTTTCTGTCAGATTTACCTAATATTATTGCTTAACTGGAGTTTTTAATCTGACTTTTGTCTCATTTTCATTTTCAAATTGTCATTTCCTTCTCTCACCCTAACATATTGTTTTATTAACTTTTAGCTAGTTATTATTGTTGCATTCTATTGTGTTAACAGTAGTATAACTGTTGCTCTCAGTAGATATTTAGAACAGAAAGAGACTATCAAAGTCTCTCTTTTCCATATCAAAAACCAAAAGACAAAGTTTTATAACAGAAAATCTCTCCAAATATAATGGACATCTCTGAATGATCCAACCAAAACAAGGAACTACAGGCCAATCTCCCTAATGAATGTGGATGCAAAAATTCTTAATAAAATACTGTCATACAATGCAGGAAATCATCAAGATCAAACACCATGACAAAGTAGAATTCATCCCAGGAATACAGCAATGGTTCAACATATGCAAATCAATAAACATAACACACCATATCAAAAGAGCCAAAGATAAGAATCACATCATTATTTCAATAAATGCAGAAAAAGCTTTTGATAAGGTCCAACATTCATTCATGATAAGAACCCTACAGAAAATTAGAATAGATGGTCTTTACTTCAATCTGATAAAAGCTATCTATGACAAACCAACAGCCAGCATCATATTAAATGGTCAAAAACTGAAAGCTTTTACTCTAAAATCAGGAACCAGACAAGGATCTCCATTATCATCACTCCTGTTCAATATAGTGCTGAAATATTAGCCAGAACCATTAGACAAGAAAGAGAAATAAAAGGAATAAGGATAGGAAAAGAATAGGTTAAATTATCATTATCTGCAGATGACATGATACTCTACATAGAAAACCCCAAAATTCCTGAAAGACTTCTAGGTATAATAACCAAATTCAATAATGTAGCTGCATACAAAGTCAACACTCAAAAATCAATAGCATTCTTCTACACAAACAAGCTCACTGAGAGAGAAATAAGAGAAGCCACATCCTTCACAATAGCATCCAAAAATAATGAAATACTTAGGAAGCAATCTAACAAAGAAAGCAAAAAGATCTATTCAGTGAAAATTACAATAGTCTGAAAAAAGAAATTGAAGAAGATCTCAGCAAATGGACATTCCTTGTTCATGGATAGGAATAACAAACATTGTGAAAAAGGCCATTCTCCCAAAATTGTTATGCAGATTTAAAGCAATTCCAATCAAAATACCAGTAGCATATCTCACAGATCCAGAGAAATCATTCCTAAAATTCATATAGAACAGAAGAGACCTAGAATAGCAAAGGCAATTCAGGGCAACAAAGGCAAGGCAGGAGGCACCACAATCCCTGGCTTGGAGTTATACTACAAAGCTACTGTGATAAAATCAGCATGGTACTGGAATAAAAACAGACCTGAAGATCAATGGAATTGATTAGAAGATACAATCACAACTACAAACACACTCCACACACCTTATCTTTGATAAAGGGTCAAACATGTTCCCTGGAAGACAGCCTTTTTAATAAGTGGTGCTGGAAAACTGGCTTTCCATATGTCAAAAACTAAACTGGACCCATGCTTATCACCATGCACTAAAGTCAAAATGTATCAAAGATCTAAATATTAAAACAGAAACACTAAATCTGCTGGAAGACAAAGTAGGTAGAAATCTTGACAACATAGAGGTAGGCAGAGAATTCATGAATAAAAATCAAACTGCATGGGAAATACTTCCCAGAATCAATAACTGGGATCTTGTCTTATTAAAAGTTTTTGCATGTCAAAAGAAATCTCCATCAGAGTAAAAAGAAAACCCATGAATTGGGAAAAAAATGTTAGTCAACTGTCCCTCAGACAAAGGACTTCTATCCAGAACATATGAAGAATTTAAAAAAAAAAAAATCAGACCCCCAAAATTCAAAGACCCAATCCAAAAATGGGCATCTGAGATGAATACACATCCTCAGCTGAAGAAATACAAATGGCAAATAAATACGTGCAAAAAGTGCTCAACATTACTGGTCATTAGAGAAATGCAAATTAAAACCACACTGAGATTCCATCTCATTCCAGAATAAATCGCCAGGATCAAGAAAACTACCAACAACAAATGCTGGAGAGGCTGCGGGGGAAAAGGAACTCTTCTGCATTGTTGGTGGGAGTGTAGACTAGTGCAGCCACACTGGAAATTAGTGTGAGGTTCCTCAAAAAGCTGGCACTGGAAGTCCCATTTGACCCAGCTATTCTACTTCTGGGCATATTCCCGGAAGAATTGAAAACATCGTATCACAGTGATATATGTGCACCCATGTTTATAGCAGCACAATTTGTAACAGTCATATTTTGGAAGCAACCCAAATGCCCATCAACTAAGTAATGGATAAAAAGATGTGGTATTTTTATACAATAGAGTACTACTCAGCTATGAAGAAAGATCACATTGAACCTTTTATAGGTAAATGGATGCAACTTGAGACCATACTGAAGTGAAATAAACTCACATGTGTAAATACTGTATTGTCTCATTAGTGTAAGAAACCAAAACAGTAAATAAGATACAAAATTTTCAATAAATATTGTGAAAGGGTAAGAAACTGCTCTAAGGGGAAAAAATAACTCAGGGAAAAGGAGAAAAGAAGGAAGGGAAATAAAGGTATAAATCTGTATATACACACTTAAGATAGCTAAGATGATTGTGCTACTAATTCTGTTAGTTCTTGGAACAAAACAGTTAACAGTCATAGGATTAGATCAATTTGCATGTTTGTATCTGGTAATGAGTTATTCTTTTGAAGATAACTATGAAAAGTAACAATCTCAGTTATGTTCCTACCACCTTGTTTTGAAAGCCTATATTGTCATTGTTACAGGCTCTTTGTTGTCTCTTTTGTTCCTTTTCTCATAATTTGTTTTGTTTTTCCCTCAATACAGAAAGGACAGATGTACATGTATAGGCTTATGTATGCCTAGATCTTCTGCTAAAGAGTTTATAAGAACTGATTTTATTACGTGTGATGGTATGAACAGCTACTTTGAAGAAAACGGTAGCCATTGCTGATTTCCTATCATCTGTTGTAAGTCCAGTAATGCTTTTATTCTTTGTTTAGATTTGTTTTAGTCTGTTTTGTATTGTTTAATTTCAGTATGTGTGAAGGTATGGACAGCTATTTTGAAGAGAATAAGAGACATGGTAGCCACTGTAGATTTTCCTACTGTCTGGTTTTAAGGGCTGTAATGCTTTCATTCTTTTGTTTTGAACACTTGTATACTATTTTGTCTTGTTTGAATTCATTGTGTGTGAAGATATGGACAACTGTTTCAAAGAAAACAAGAGACATTAGGGTAGCCACTGCTGATTTCTTGTTTTGAAATCCTGTGTTGATTGCATTATTTTGTTCTGATCTGCTTTGTTCTATTTTTATTCTCTTTAAAATAAAATTAAAAAAAAAAGAAAAGAAAATAGCACTACATCAAAGAGGCAAGTAAGAAATTTAGAAATATTCTAGTTTATCTTTATAAACTTTTTTATTTAAAAAATAAAATTATAAACAAAATACAGAAAAATATTGACACTTGCGATAACAAGGACATGACTTAAACCTTAGGGCAGTTTGTTATTCTGGGAGAACAAAATCATTAGAAATTTTATTGTGCAAAGGAGGAATGTAATATTTAAGATTCATTTATAATGGGCATTTGGCATTTACAAGAAGAAAGTATTTCTTTGTATACATTCAACATTTTGCAGCATATTTACTTCAAGTTACACCTCCAAACATATGCCAAATACAGTCTAACACCATCAAAAATCTCTAAGATATTACTAAAATTCTGTTCATTTGGTATGAGTGCACTATAATTTTTTGAAAGTAATTTTACGTTCCTAGAAAATCAATTGCATTTTCACTATTTCAACAAAATTCACTGATGTTTTCTTGCCAGTTGAAGCCAAGTCTCTTCTAGACAAACGAAACACTAACACAAAGTTATGAAATTATATAATAATTTTCTCTCCCTCCTTGGAGATATTAAAACTTTCAATGAAAGGATACTAGTTCTGACAAATTACTTTTTCTTGTACAGTAATTAGGATTTATCAATTGACTTCTTTTTGTCAGATGGCTAAAGCATGTTCCTCTTTCGGTTTCAAAATCCTCATCAAAATAAATTAAGAAACCCATACAGTAATTTTCTGAAAACTTTTCTCCATTTTCCCTATACGTTTCTCAAAAATCAACCGTTTATTCATTAATAATCTGAACATCTTGTTTAGTTTTCCTAATATCATAAGGTAGCTATCCTACTTTCCTGATAATCTCCCCATTGCATTTTTAAGTTATGATTTTATTAAAATCAAAATAAATTACAAATAACTGCATCTTTGTTACAATTCATTTAGTATTTATCTTAAGTTACTGAAGGCCCAAGATTCTATGGGGCCTGTCTGTCTAGACAAACAAAATGTCAAGATTAGAAATTCTCATGCCTCCAAGATATTCTAGACAAATCAGACCTACTCATAAGGTAGCAAATCTGTCTTAATTATCTCAGATTACCATTCATTATTTCTATGAAGAAGATAGTTACTGACAAAACAATGGAACAGATAAATTTCACTTAGTGACATCTTTCCAACTTTCTTCAGGTTGTTACTTCTCCTCCGGTACATAATGGCTGGCAGTTGGCAGTAGGTTGCTGAGTTGATACCACTTCTAAGTCAGATTCACGAACAAAAACCACCGCATCACCACTTACATTAATAAGACACTGAGCCTGTAAGAATGACAAATAGGACAGGTTCAGTTACACGCACCACTATGCTCTCATGCTTCCATACACAGGTGGCAGCGTTGGATAGGTGAAAAGCACACAGGCTTACAAAGCATTAGGAAAAAGACAATTTGAGAGGAAAAAAAAAGGTAACAGGACAATTCACAGGAAAAGAAACTCAAACAGCCGAGCTACATATGCAAAAATATTCAAGCCCAGAATTAATCACAAATAATTACAGTGACAGTGAAAGGTCATTTCATATATATTGGCCCAAAAATGGTAAAAGTTGGACATTACCAAGTATTAGTTAAGATCTAAAGCAACAGAAACACACTTAACATTGTCAGGGAAACAACCACCGTTTTGGAAAACAATTTGATAGTATCTCATAAAACAGAAAATGTACACACTTTGTGAGCTACCAATTCCAATCTTCTACATTAAAATATTCATCTCCTAGAGAGAAATCTTGGGACACATGTACAAAGATTAGTATGTGGCATTTAGCTGCAGTATGTTTTCAACACAGAAGTACAAAAACAACCTAATCATCAAGAAAATGAAACAATACTCATGTCTAAACAGAAAATAAGTGACTTGAAGCTCTATCAGTATGAACAAATCTCATAAATGCCATGATGAATATAGGATCTCACATCGGGAGAAAGCTCAGCAATATGTGTGAGAACTACAAAGGCACATGCACTGAGCTAGCAATTCTCTTACAAGACATTTTCAAATAGACTCATACTTGTGCCAATCACTTAGGTTTCGCTTGTTGTTTGTAATACTGTACGCATTAGAACAACATTCCTTAAAAACAACCTAAATGTGTCTCAGTAGACAACTAGCTTAGCATACTATGGAACATTACTGCATTGCAACAAAGAATGAGGGTACTTTTTATTGCCCTCAAATGGCACAGCTGCCAAGAAAAAAAAAATAAGTAAAACAGCAAGCTCAGTATATACGGATAGCATTTCTGTAAAAAGGAGGATAAACCTACAATATATAAATATATCTGTATTATGTAAAACCTTTCAGACATGTTTCGTGCTCTGGAATATTACATCTCTAGAAAAAATATTAAAACAAACTAACCAACTAATAGCTTTGGGTGCATGTAGGGAAGAAACTAGCTGAGAGCAAGGACAGGAAAAAACTTCTGTTTTAATACTCTTGTTTGAACTGTGAATAATTTGCTACCCATTCAAAAATATATTAAAAAGATTTTAACAGAAAATGAGACACTCACGTACATATATTTTAAATGTAAAAGCATTTACGGGAAGGAAATCAAGAACGATCCATTCAGAGGGAACAGGACATAGGTCTGCAGAGGCTTCCCTCCTATTTTTAGTATTTTACCTCTGAAGCTGGGTGTTAATGTTAAGCAACTACACATTTTTTGGATACATGCAAGATCTCACAATGAAGTACAAGTGGCCCAGGACAGTTAACTGACGTGAAGCACAGCACCTAACATGTGCGTGGGAGTGATCAGCAGTAACTGACAGTTACCACGTTGGTACAGAGGGGGGGCTGGCGGTAGGAAGGCCAATAGCAGCTGGGAACAAAGAAACGGGGATGGATTTTAGCTTTTCTATTTATACCCTTGTACTGTGCACTTACATTCAGTAAGCCTCAGTTTTCTCACCTATAGCATGCTGCCAAGTGCTAGAAATGAAAAAAGGCACGGTTCATTTGGAGAACTAAAAGATAGGTGTGGAGAACAGGGTATATAAATGCTGCAAGGTGATGCGGAATAGATGCGTCTGAAAAAGTAGGACGAGGTGAAGTGGGGGAAGACAGATGACACAGAAGAAGCTTAAGCTTTATCCTGTCCTAAGTCATTAAAGCCTTTCTAACATTTACCACAATCACAACTTTCATATAGTACTATACTTACTAACCAACCACCAGGCACATTACATAACTAACTCATGATTTCCCCGATTTTTATCCCAATATTAAAGATGAGAAAACTAAGGCATGGAGAACAGTTGTTTTGGGTAAACTGATTTTGAGGCACTCGTTAAAGTACTAATTAAGTTAATAAATTATATAACTCTGACCCTGGAAAAAGCTTAAAAATTACAATCTTGATCTCATATGCAAAATAATTAAGCCAAAAATGTCCTTTTTACAAGGACTAGAAAAATCTTATGACACTAAATGAAACTGTTGCAAAGAAGTACCCAGCTGAACAAGATTAACTCCAAAGTCTGACACACAGTTTCTCTGTGGTCAGATTTTATCAAATTGTTTACAGCAAATACAATCAGCATGTGCCTTCTCTGGCTTCTTATCTACATTTGCTTTCAAATGACGTCTTCTGTAGTTTTCAGCCTCTCCTGATTTTTTTTCTGTCTTTCTTATTGATTCTTTCTGGCTCTTTCTTCTTCTGTGTATACTTTAGGCCCATTCTACAAAATCTCCTTGGCTCCAAATCTTAAAAATAAGCTGGCACTGAATCTAAAATGTGCATCAAGTAATCTCATGGAGCTCTAAATAAGATCCAGCTCTACCTTCCACTAAAAGTCCCCCGGGGTGTTTAACAGGTTTTCTCTCCCTCTGACTTGCCTTAGCTCTTGCAAAGCTTTATCAGAAAGCCATCTTTTAGTTTCACTGCCTCATTATTTTTCTTTAATGTGTATTAATGACGTATAATACACTCTGAGTTAAAAATGTATAAATTATCAAGAAAAGCTAAAAAGAGTAGTAAAAGAAGCACCTTTCTGGATAAATTGAGTCAAACTAATGATTTCAAAATAAAGCTAAAACCATTTTGAATTCCCAAAATGTCTTTTCACATTCCCTATATATTTATAGCAGCATCTCACTAGCACTAGAAGATAATTTTGCCCATGAATAACTAAGGGTATTAAAAATTTTGATGATTTACCTTCAGTTACAATTATCTAACAATAAAGTTGGCAACAAAACATATACTTTCATATATACATATATAATGAATTCTTAGCCTGTTCTAATTAACCTCCATTATAGCTTCCTAAGGACTGTCTGCCAAGATATTGATCCCCTCTGCTCTCGGGGCACTCCCCAGGGTCAGAAACCCAGGACCGATCACCACTAGCCACAGCACTTTCATCCATTTACTGTCGCATGTCATACAAACAATATGACCAAGAGGAGCAAGTCAGCAAGCATGGCTTTTCTGAAAGCCCATATTACTCATACCATATTTTTTAAAATCTTTAAAAATTTTAAGTACATTACTATCTTAACTCAAAATTAATTTAAAAATTTCAAATTTAATGTAGCCCTTCTACTCCTCATTAACAAAATTTTATTACTTAATAAAAATAAAGAGGCGGTCTGGCCCCATTATGAGATACTCCTGCCAGTGAGGCAGTTAAGATTGAACAGCACGGTGGTGCACACGGAAGACAGCCTTCAGCTCTCCTCAGTCACCGTGTGTGTCCCAAAGGCTCACCAAGAGAACGGTGACGACGGTAACTCAGGAGCAGAAATTCTAGGAATAGTTAAGAATAACTCAGCGGAGATCTAAGCTGTGTGTCACCATGGTTATTTAACAAATTCATTAAGATACATTTTAAGCACCTAGAATCAAAGAGCTTTGAAGAGTAACTCTTTTTTGGACAGGGACAGAAATGCAAGGCCAAGGGGCAAATTCTCAGGTTTCCCTCAAACCAGAGGTTTTTAACTGCACCTCACCTGGTTTTTATTTGGGTTCTCCATGAAGACGCACTGCTTCATGATGTAGGAGACAACGGCATTCCCTCCCAACGCGGCTACGTGAGCTCGTACCATCGCAAATACTTCAGCAATAAAAGCATGGAGAAAACCGCTGACTCCTCCTTCCTAAATAATAATGCACAGGACAATCACATAACACATACAAAGGTAATAATGTACATAAATTGTCCAAGAAGAGACATTAAGACATCCTAAATTATCTTAAACAGGCACTAATTTAAATTTGTCATAGTGAGGATTTATTGAATGAATGAACAAATTTTCACTGAACACATGTCTGCACAGCAATTTACTATCTTTACTTTAAGCCTCTTTAAAAGAAGATTAGAGAATTTGCATTTTGCCCATGACAAGCTATGTAGCACTTACTGCATCTGTTCTGCACATTAAATGCTAATACCTCAATTCAATAGGCACATGACACAAGCACTCCATTCATATTTACTAGGGCAAAAATCCAATCATTTGGGAAACTTGTTCCATGTTCAAAAACAAAGAAAACGGAAATGAAAGGCTAGTGAATTCTACTAGATGTTATATAGGAAATGTCCAACTGTAAAGTAGCAACAAAGGAAAACCTGAGCACACTGTCATAAAGCCATTTTATTAAATCAAATCTTTCTAAAAAAACAAAGACTGGTCTATGTAGTTTCATAAAGGCATATCAGTGAGCTCTTTCAGACTGTCACCCACTCAATCATAACTCAAAACATTTTTTTCTTTTACAATTCTGAAGGTTTACAAATTAACTTTACAAAGAAAAACTGAGTAAGAAAATAACTCATCAAGCAACAAATATATTGTGATATGCTACTATAAAGTTATCACTGGAAGTCTGTTAAAGGGAACTCTACCATGAAGCAATATTTTAGGGATGAGAACATAGCAGTGGAGAAGCTGTTAGAAATAAAATTTATGGATATGCTTGGTAAAGTGATATATACCAGAGTCCCAGCTACCCAGATCCTGTCTCAAATATTAATGTTTTCAACAGATCTGTTCTGTAACATAATTAGACATAATGTATACTTTTTTTTTTTTTTGCTTATGTCTGAATTCTTGCCTTACGAAACATCTAATGAGCTGGCTCCAATTTTGAACCTTAGCCATGTCAAGTAAAAATCTACAACCACTGTTACTTAGAAACAAATTTAACAATTTCTGATATGAGGTAAAACTATGAAGCATATTCTCAAATACTGCTGCAAAGAGTGAAAATTAGCAGCCTCATTCTCCTTCCAGAGAGGAAAAAACAAAAAGTTAAAATGATGTAAAATAACTCCACACAAATATATATTAATTACTGAGAAAAATAAGCTTCCCTTTCTGAGCTGCTTTAAATTTCTAATCAAGCACAGACAATTTCACTTGCTTTACTTTACTGTAAGATAAAGATCTAGAATTCCTAACAAATTGGTTTAAACTTATTGAAAATGAGATATTATAGTACCCATTGATCATTTTCTGTTATTCGGTTCAGAAAGCCCCGTAATTCTTTCACTCTATGCATGGCTTTATACTACTGTGTTATGTTTGATATTATTGTATTTGAAACTATGCTCAACTATAGCAGAGTAAGTGATATGGTGTTAGCTACTGTTGATGTCCAGTTGTCTTAATGTAAAGTACTGTGTTGCCTATGTTGTCCTGTTCTGATCTGCTCTGTACTGCCCTCTTTTGTTTTATTCTCTTTCAAATAAAAATTAAAAAATAAATAAATAAATAAATAAACTTAACATAACTCTTGTGGTAACACTAGCTACTTCATGAAATCCAGATATGTTATTAAAATGCAAATAAATAAAATATAAATATGCACACATTTGCTAGTGAAAAATAGTTTGAAATTTTGGTTTTATTACTAAATCTTCAATCCGAGAGAATGGCTTTTAAAAAATAACCTTTATAGCATTACCTCACGAAGAGAAGTGGTTTCCCGAATAAAAAACATGTTAATTATTCCAAGATACTTAGTTATTTTTGCTCCCGGAATGAAAGAAAGAGGTGTCATCTTAACAACCCCAACTGTAGAATTTGCACAAGGTGGAGCTGAGCGATTCCGGAAATTTCCTTCACCCATTGGACTTGCTTTTTCAACTGTCACAGCTAAAATTAAAGAAAGAAGGGGATATATTAAAAACAGACATGGGTAAAGAGACTATTTCCTAAGGTTTCCAAAATAAGTGGTGACAACATTCAGCTTTCTGTGAGGCTAAGCCATGTCATGAAAGAAAAGCAATTATCATGCACTGCATGCAATTAAAAAAGATAAGAAAAAGAAAAACATATGAGGAAATGCTGGTATGGAAGTCTTTGGAAGAAAAAATGGCATTCCTGCAAAAGAAAATGTTGATGCAGTGTAGCTACCACACACAATGATTGGTTACAAAGTGAAGAAAAAGAAAAAAGCGGCAGAGCATTAAAATTATCTGCTGTAGGAACAAATTATTACACAGAGAGTGTGAAAGTTGTTATATTTCCCAGTACAGCTCTTTCTATCTTTTCCACACAACTTCTTGTCAACTTGTAGGTAAACTTTATGTTAACTAATTGTACACTACTTCCTTTCCAAACTGTGTTGATTAAACAAACTCATAATTTTACTAAGGACTTTGGCTGTCCAAAAGTTGTTTAAAAATTAAAAAAATAAAATAGCTATCACTTATAAATAACTGCTATAAGCCAGACATTATATACATGTGTGTGTGTGTGTGCATGTGTGTATATATATTCCTCAAACAACCTAGCAACATTTTACACATGAAGAAACTGAAGCTCGGAGAAATCAAGAAGCTCACTCAAGGTCACACAGCTATTAAACTGAAACTTCCAGATTTCAAAACCTCCTCTGAATCGTCCCCATATCCTATGATTCCTTCTCTAAAATGAAGTTAATTCCTTCCTTTTAAATGTACTGTAAACTTTCACTCAAATACAGTTACTTCAAAATCTACCAAAATACACGGGTTATAAATAACATAAAAGTAATCATCCTAAGTCTACCAGATAAATGAGTTAACTACTTTCTCCCCAGAAGTACTTTGTTCTTTCAGCCCTCTGGATATCACACTCAGTAAGTTAACAGATGCCATTTGCTGATTAGTTTGCTGGGTCCTAGACAAGTGTCTCTTCAGTAAAAAAGTGAGTGATTTCCTTCCATCTAGGAGGAAACACAATATCTACTTATGTAAAGTTTTAAAATGCAGCTCTACAGTTAAAATTAACAAACTGGAATGCCTTTACGAAGTACTGTCCTACTCTTTCAAGTGACCATTGCAGTCTGCAGCTTTCACACTCTAATACATGATTGATCAGCAATGTTATTACTAGGAAGTAAGGTCTAGCCTTCACCACTGGGAAATCAGGGGTGCGCTTCTCAGATCATCGTAATGTGGTAGAAATATCCGCCTACTTGTCTTAATTGATCCGCGCCTTATGGTCTGAGCTTTCAGTTTAATGAGCTCTATCCAGCTGCTGCATCTGTCTGCAAAGGAACTGTAATCAACTGACGTTGCTGAAAACACAGACAGAAAACAAAACAACGACAAAAAAAAAAAAATGGATGACGTCTCTTTCTCGTCATAACACTGCTTCCAATGATGTAATTTAACTGTAACTTAGAAAAAGAATGGTCCTATTCAAGTCGGATGAGAGCGGTGGTAAAGAGTCAAGCTTTAGATACTGACTTGTCCACAACCGAGTTCAGTTAGCTGGCTGAGCACCTTGTGGGGATGCCATGGTTGTTTGGCCTCTCAGGGAGAAGAATGTTCAGTGGCATCTAACATAAATATCAATGAAAGGACCGCATGCTGTGCTTTAACTTCATTCCATCCTTTACAATAATTTAGTTGTTTATATTTTAGGATATGAATTTACAACACAAAGCTCTATGAATAATCCCCTTCCCTATTTTTACCTTAAAATCAAAAATAATCTGAATAAGAACTGCTCAAAAGAATACTTGAAAAAAACTAGTTGATTTATCTCTTATTAAGCTAGCTTCTTTCTACCCCCAGTTAAACAGCCAAAAGGTCATTTCTATCAGTACTCTGATAATACTGGTCACATGCAGGTGTGAGCCTAACAAATATTTCTTATAACAGTAACTTCCATACTGCTAAGCTAAAAGGTAAATGAAGAACAAAAACAGTATTAGCTAAAATTTTATTTTTAGAAATTGGGAAACTAAATGAGAAATTGGAAAATGCTAAAACATTTAAATATTTAAATGAATTTTTAAAAAACGAATTCTAACTACAATAAAGCCACATTTTGGTGTTTATTCCATTGTCTAGTGCATTTCTTTGATGTCTACAACTTTTTTTATGTGCCACCAAACTAGAACTTGACATCTTTGGGGACTACTTGCTTAATTAGACAAACTCACCTCTCTGTGCAGCTGGTATACCTGAGTTAGAACTTGCACTCTCCAGGTGTTCTAATAAGACAATATGAACAACATTAGCTTGGATGCTAAGTACAAGCCAGTATCTCTTCTTTGTTAATATCTTCTACAAGCCAGGAGAATAGGAGTAAATCTTTATGGCTTCATATAAAAAGCAAACCAAATAGAAGTATTTATGCTTAAAATGAAGTTTTGACTGACAAGTGAAAACTAGCTCAGTTAATAAATATCATGCCAACGAGGACTGCTTGCTTACTGTAACACAAAATGAGTTTCAGAAACTTCACAGTTATGAGAAAATACAAATATGTAGTAATGAAGGTGAGTAGAATGACAGCAAACTGTAAGATTAGACAGAGAAAAGGGCCAATATACTGGGACGAATACCTGAAATTAAACAGCGAAGGGAAATGTTTGCAGGGGTGACGGCCAGTAAGACTAAAGATTATAAACAAGATGGCTATGCTTCCCCTAACCCTCTAGTAACTAACACTAACCTTTTCTTGGAACATAACTATCAACAGCTCCCTCTGGTGGTGATCAGACAGCGCAGCCGTAACAGGTGACAATCAATCCCATCCCAAAATCACTCCATTTTCCAGAAACCTCATGAAAGTAGCATCTAAAATTTTCTGATATTTTAGGTTTATTAAAGATATTTCAGGTATTAGGCAAATTTAACAACATTACAAAAAAGTTACAATCTATTCTTAATGTTCTTATTCTATTCACACTAGCATATTTGAATTTTTGTTTCAAAGAATTTCACAAAGGAAAGAATAGTGTTGTCAATTTAGAAAAAAACTGAGAAACACTGAGAATAATTTGGGTCAGCCACAGCTTTGTTTTGTTTTACAAACTGTACAGGAAATAAATTTCACATCTCTACATAATGTGATGATGTTTTGGAAATATTTTTAATCAATAAAATTAAATTATTTAAAAATATGATTTGTACAGAATGTTTCTCCTGTTTGGAAGAAGCTTTTCCTCATCCCTACCATTTTTCTAAAGCAAGTAATCACTAGCTAATACCAGAGTGTGGACAGAGGTTGACAGTCCTCTAAGGGTACCTGGCCCTGAGCCCACATCTGCCTTCTGCAGATCTAGTTGGGGACTCTTCCTAATTCAGGATGTTCAGGAGCGCTCTGAAGTCCAGAAGGAGGAAGTCCAAACAGAGCTGACAGTCACAGGCTTACCACATTCCTAGGGCAGCTCAGGACAGGAATGCTTCAGTGCTGAGACTGGGACAGCAGTGGGCCTGTCTTCCCTGGGCTTAAATGTTTATGTCGGGGAGCTCCAGAGTTCTCTGGGTTAGTGTTGCAGACAGGACACACTCGGTGGGTATAAAAGTACAGAAAGCACAGAAAGTACAGAAATTCCTTGGGACAAGGAATTCTATTAAAGTTTTTAATGTAGGGCAGAGGGAATAGCCACAATAATTCTGAACATCACTAAAATGAAATTCTCTCTATAATTCAGCATTCTCTGGTAAGTTAGAACTCCACTTAGCAACTGTGTATCATTTAATGACAAATGTACACAGAAGGTGCTTAAATAGGTACCATTTGTTTCTAAGCCAAATCACATGTGAAAAACAACGTACATATCAATATGAAAGTATGTTCTAAAAAAAGGACGAGAAGAACATCTTTGTACACACAGATAATAAGTTACTTAAAGAGTAGTTTTCTTTTGGGAAAAATAAAGGGAAAAGGGAACTTTTTTTAGATTTATGTAATTTTTATGTTATTTGAATTTTTCACTATGTACAATTATTATTCTCCTTCCCCAAATTTAAAGAGTGAGGAAGAAGGGAACGGGGGTGTTTAATTCCTGAATTCAAATACAAAAGCATTTGAATTACAATCTGAAAAACAGTTTTAAGTTGGAAACATTCTTCAGAGGAAGGCTGAGGGAGCTTTTAAATCTCACTTGAGGAGAACAGGGTCATCTATGCACATCCTGGCTATGATTGTAGTTTTTCTCTTACAGAAAAGGCTCAAGGTGAGCCAGTGCTGGCGGCCAGCGAACACTGGCGTCTCAGACGGGTGTAGCCACCTTCAGCCGCTGATGCCTCAGACTCTCCGTCCCTCTGCTCTTATTATAGTACGGGTCCCAAAGTAATATGCGATAATAGAAGGTACCACAGATAAAGTAGTCTGGCTCACTGACAAACTAGTGGCTGATAATACAAGACAACACATTTCCTTATGCAAGGGTAGAAATCTCACTAAAAGTCACTGTGGCTTTGTTGAGGACTTAAATGCTCAGTTCTGTGCCACTGTGTGTCTATGTGGAAGAGTTTGAAACAAACACTTGTTTGATCACATTCCAGCCTTACAGAGAGCCTTGAGCCACACAGCAGTCTCCTCTTAACATTTCCTTGCCCATCTAATAAAAGGAAAGGCTTATATTCTTTAAAAGAAATCCATCATTAAGTGATAGCTCTACTGTTACAGGCAGCTGAGCCAGTTAGAAATATTACAGGCAGTCAGACAGGCCTAGGCCCGCAAAGAAGCCGGCACAGAGGACCAGATGCCTGGAGACCTTGGAGGAGACACACACCTCTTGCTGTGGGCCAGATCTCAGGAAAGAAGGTAAAACAAACGCAACCACACCCTTATAAGTACAATCCTTAGGGACTAAGTCTGGATCACCTTGGGAAGCCAGGAGCCACCATCCCAGTCCCCTATAGGAAGAGTCACTGATCCATAAAGAATGCTCGCTTGCTACAAAGTGACTCGCTTCCCCATTTGTCTCTGATTTGGTCAGTTTTACCTGAACAATTAAACTTACTGGTTGACCATAGCTCTGTCCACCTCATGCCCATCTACTTCTCAAGTTCCCAGTTTTCCCCTACTTTAGACTTGCCTCAGTTTTACCCTATAAAAATCCCTAGAAAAGACGGAATCTTTGGCAACCCATTTGGGGCCCCTTCCGTCTCTCTCTCAGGCAGAAGCTTTCCTTCTCACAATAAATATTTCTGCTTTTAACCTCCACTGTTCCTAAAATTCATTCTTTGATTTTAGAGAACACAAACTCGTTTCAGACATATAGTAGGTCGGGAGTTTTGTTCCCCTGTATCACTATCATTTCCAAGTAAACAGCCCTAGGAACTCAGCAAAGCAAGTAAGAGCACTGACAATTTATTATTCTCCCACTGCCATTCCAGCAATATTTAGCAAGTCCTATGTCTACAGGGGCAAGGAGGGATACTAATTCAGATTAAAAGCAGCTGAATGGAAGTCAATATATTGATGACAAAAGAAAAAAAAAGTAGCAAGGATTCTTCCTCCCTCAATTATACATTTTCCAAAGCTTCTGAAGTTTGAGACTCTCGAACAAATTATTCCTCTGAATAATTTGTTATAACCAATGACAAAAGCATTGGTTGGATTAAAATCATTGCTATGGCTTGAATATATATTTCCTTTAAAATATATGTTGAAATTTAACTGCTATTGTAACAGAATTAAGAGGAGGGACCTTTAAGGGCTCACAAGCTGGCCATGATGGTTCCACAGCAAGACCTTACCACAAAATTTTAACAAAGTTTAAAAGAGATAGGGATGAGTTCAGTCCTCAGTAATGAAAGGAGGAAAAAAAAAAAAAAACGAAAGAAAAGATGGGAGGTGCCATGTTCGGTCCCCTCTTGCTCCTCATTTTTACCATTCCTCTATGCTACACTGCAGTAGGGCCTTGGTATGGAACTTCCCTGCCCCAAGGACCACAAGTCAATAAATTTTGTTCTTTATGTATTGGACTAAGAGAGCTGTAATAACTGATCACTACACTGATCACTAATTCTTTTAACTTTCTATTCATTTTATATGGGATTTACAAATCCTCTTTGCTCTGAATAATTAAAAAATGTGAGGCAATCTTATCTGAAATTGAAAACTTATCTAAAACTTATCTAAATCTTATCTAAAACTGAAAAAATTCCTCCAAATAAAGATACAGATTAAAATGCAGACAAACCGGAATCTCAATTTTATGCTTTACTGTCCTATTTAAACATTTTCAGTTTTAAGCTAATGTGATCAAAAATGGATTTTATATTATTTTAGGCATTTCCAGCAATCTACAACATATTGATTGGCTGGCACATAACTATAAAATATGGCTTAATGATTGTATCACAAATGATGTATCTGATCATTCAGTGTAAATCTATCCATTATGATAATCAAATACTGCTGGACTGATAATGGAATTGCTGTATTATAATTTATTAAGGTACAGAGGAAGATGGAAATAATTTCCATTTGGGATAGTTCACAAAAGAAAAATTCAACAGCAGCATATAGGGAGTCCACATATTAAATGATCATGACAGTTAACTTTTCTACTTGGGTCACTTAAGTTTCCCACTAAAAGTATATGCTATTCTCAGCTACTTGTCTTTTCATCTCTAAATCCCTCTCACCTGTTCGAGCTTCCACTCCTAGGGATCCATCCTTCCTCTTACTACTACTCTTAATGACTTTCTTCTAAATAATCTGGGTCATTACTTTTTACTCCCTCTGCCTCTTGCCTCTGGATTTACTGACATCAAGCTGCCTTGCAGAAAACAAGATAACAGACTTTATTCCTACTTTTCTCATCCCTTCTCATTTTTCAGCTGAGTTTTTGCATAATTTCCCTCTCTTTAGTTTCTATTTTCCTCACTCTCTGCCCCCTTCAGCATCTCGTTCCTTTCAAGGCCGGCCAGTGATTTTTCTGGCCCTCTAGTAACAGAAAACATTAGCAGTTTTTTTTACTATTGCTACCATTTGGTCACAATGACAAAATACACAATACCTAAAAAAAAAAAAAAAAAAAGGAAAAGGCAGACAAGAAATGTTAGAATAGAAACATAATTTTACTTAGCTGTAATAACAATGAATTATGCATAGTTAAGAATGCAGAACTATTAGCAGGAAGAAAGCTAATTTTTATAGTTTTGTAGGTTTATATTTCTAATTGCTAGTTTAAAATAATGTCAGGAAAGTCATTAAACTGAAACAGTTATAAACTAAAACATACAGTCAAATTCGGCTTAACAAAAAGAAAGGTTAACTTTTATAGTGCACTATAAATAACTTTCAATATGGATACCTAATTACGGGATACAATACAATCTAAGTATAAGCCAGCCTATTTTCTTTTATAGCAAGAGCCAGATGTTAACCTATGCTTGTTGTATTACTCGGCAGTTGTTATTGAGGGTACTTCTGCCACCCTACAACTTATGCCAGTGAACATGAGGAAACCACCCAGCATAAAGCAAAATGAGAGCACAAAACCAGGTGAGTATAAAAAAAAATTCTCTTCCATAATTTTATTTAACAGCATACAAAGATTTTCCCAATTAAAAATTTTAAAGCTTTACACTATCAATCTTTTAATGAAACTATTGTTCTGTCAATAGTACAAAGGATCTGATAAGCTTTTACTTTTAAATTTTATTTATGGTACTAGGGATTGAACTCAGGGCCTCAGCTACAATTTTATTTTTCTTAAGTGTATTTACAGTCACATTCTACATATGTCATTTTTAAAGGATTTTGAAAACCATTTCAGAGAAAAACAGATGTGAATATTAATAATGAGAAAAAAATCATGAAACTAATATAAAAAATTTGTTATCGAAATGACTTCTAATAGCCCTAAGTAAACATAGACAATTTATGTTGCTACTGTATCAGTTATGTTCCTTATAGCTGTTACTTTGTAGCATCTATCAGGGAATTTTGATGATCTCAAATGTTAACATCCTTCAAGAAAATTGTTGGGCTGGGAATTTAGCTCAGCGGCATAAGCGCCTGCCTGGCAAGTGCAAGGTTGTGAGTTAGATCCCTAGTACCGCAAAAAAAAAAAAAAAAAAAAAGAAAATTGTTAAAACTCAGCACCTTTTAATATTTCAAATAAAAAAATCAGGGTAACTAGCAAGGTAACAGCAAATCAACCATAAATTTGAGATATACTACTTTGTTATTTGAAAAACAAAACTAAATATAATAAGTGATGTAAGAAAAAAGTTGAACATGGATGGACAATTCAGGCCCAGGCTGACTTCACACAGTAAACTAGGACACATGTAATTTTATTTTTTTGTACTGGGAGTCAAACTCATGATCTCACACTTGCCAGGCAGGTGTTGTGCCACTGAGCTACCTCCCCAGTGGACACATGTAATCTGAGCGTCATTTTTTCTCATGATATTTACCTATTTTCCCCGAAACATAAAAAGATAATAAAAGCCTTATCTACAAGTGAAAAATTAGGAGCATTAATAAACATACTATGCTTAGCTCTTGAAACTACTCTCCCTGTCAAAATAAAAGGAAATAAATTTTATAAATCATTCCATTTGTGAAAAGAACATCAAATGTAAACTAGAATTCAGTTAGTGGATTAAAAACAAACCGTCAGCTTAGCTAGCCCATGAACAAAACTGTAAAAACTATACATTTCTTTACCAACATTAGTAATTGACCTTTAAGTCTCCTGTAATTGCATGTAAGAAAACAGACGAGACTTTTGAGCATTTACTGTTAATATTCTTACCTTTCTCTCTTGTTTCCTCTAAATTGCTAAGCCTGAATGTTTAGTCATTTCTGTTCTCCATTTAACACTCCCTGCCATGTAACAGCACATAGTTACTCCCTTCACGTTACAATGCTAGTGCTACGTATTTCAGACCTTTACAGGATCCATCTTACCCTCACATCTCCCAAAATACTCTGAAGCAACTTCGAAAGACATATTTAACCCATATCCTCCTGAAAAGACTTGAGGAGGCAAAGACAATAAATAACCATGCAAAACAACCACAATTTATAAAACTATGAGACGTTATACACACACCTTAAAGTGTTTATTGATGGTCTTAAAACGTTAAGAAAAGCACATAGATTTTGCAGTTTTTAGTGCAAGAAGTTGTACATATATATTAGTATTGAATGTGATGAAACTGATACATTATGATGACGATGATGATAAAGGTGGCATGATCTGATTAAGTAGTTTGAAAACTTCAAAAATCCTTTCTTCAAATAATATATTAAACCAATGTGTCCAAGCCACTGAGTTGAACCAATTCTGAGTTAGAAGTAGAGCATCCAGAGACTTATCTTCTACCCTCTTCTCCCTTCCACCCTGAAGCACCTCTGAAAAACCCCTATCGTTTAGAGAAAGACAGTTTAAAACTCACTGAGTTCATTGGTGAGAAGTTTCTCACCAATCATCTCACCAAAACATCTACTTTAACAATTACAGAAGCTATGCATGATCCCCAGCAGTAACTCAGTTTTTGGTGTCTTAATAATGTGAACATTTAATTGAAGGATTGTGAAACACAGAAACCCAATGAATCACAGAGTTTTAAAGACTAGAGAAAACTTTTAACTTTCGTGTTTTATATGAGATTCCTAAATTGCACAGCTTATCAGCAGCATAACTCAGAAGAGATATGTTGCTTTTTTACATCGTATAGCCCCAGCCATGCTGCCTAAAATCAGTTGCAAATATTTCACATCCTGTTCAAATACAACTTACTCTACTTTGCTTCTTACCTTGTTCTTTAGTTCAGAGTATCTTTGCACTAATGACCACATAAGCATTAGTTATAATTACCTTTGAAAACATTTTGAAAATAATCAATGTAGACAAGGCAAGCTCACTGAGCTCAGCTCTAACTTTCTGCAGCATTTAATAGGTTTTAACAATATGGTAAAATTGTGCTAATACAGATCTAAATTCCACCAATAGCTAGCCCTTGAGATTAGCAATTATTTAATATTTTTTATTGACTAGGTCTTAGGAGGTTTCTGCGTCACCCCCCCCCCAGCCTTTTTTGGTACCAGGGATTGAACTCACAGCCCTGCACTTGCCAGGCAGGTGCTTGTGCCGCTGAGCTAAATCCCTGGCCCTGGCACTTGCCCTCATTTCAAAGTAAAGAGAAATGAAATGTTTCTTGTTTAGAGCTCATATTTAATTCTAAACTCAAGATTACCTTTGATTTTGATTGTTTCCTCTCTGTTCGTTCAAGGAAGTTGAGAAATGTTAAAATTCTCTAAATTAGAGATCTAAATTAGAATTCTATGTGATGAGAAAAAAGGCAAGATGACCAAAGTGACTAGGTTAGAAATTTCAAAATCTAGAAATACTGTTTCTTCCAATTTTTAAAATGAAACCATATCCACTTATCTGCATATATAGGCCTTATACTGACTTAGCAAAGATTCTACTGACATATATGCAATGTAAATATAAAATTGTTTGATATATAATTTGGTATCATAAAATAATTAAGAAGCAGGAATCATAAGATAATTTCACTAGTATTATGAAATATAAAAATTAGAATAGTTGAATGACTATAAATAACAAATGCATTTCTGAAAATAAAAAATTTAGAAAAACTACAAGTGATATTTATGAAATATATAACAAAATTAGGTACAGTAATTTTGAAAAAATATATAATAAAAATTGCACCAAAATCAGAAGGTTAAATAGAAAAGGATACCTCTCACATTTCTCTAAAGGCTGTACAGATAATTTCTATTACATTAAAGAATAATCATTTTGTATTTGAAAAACTGACAGCTGTCTTACATCACCATGTTCGCTAATTATAGTTAAAGCACACAATAGGCAGGGAACTCATTTCTGTCTCACTAATATTTCCTCCACTCAAAACCTTTCCATGTATCTTCTGAAGAAAACAAGCATCCTAGTATCTATGAAAACCCCCAAATTTTTTAAAAGTTCAAATATCGTTGCAAATATTTACTAAATATTCTATATGTGAACAGTTATGCTGGATAATTCTTTTGGGATGTAAGAATGAAACATCATATGAAAAATTACCTTGATAAATTTAGCTGAAATTCCTTGAGAATCAAGACCATTACTCTCTCCCATCAATGAACACAGAGAGACAAACAGTGAAGGGATAAAGGATAATCTCAAGATTAAGGAAGACTGCCTATAACAAAAAGGCAAAGAAAAGGAACCAGCAACTAGGATTTGTACTTGCATCTCTCTTAGGGAACCAACCTTTAGCTGGTGGAAAAGGATGTGAAGGAAGTGCATCTGAACAGAGTTCCAGTGGAAACTGCAGGAGTTCTTCATTATCTGTAGAGGCTTGAGAGGCAAGAAAAACACCTGTTCATCAGTAATCGCCTACTGTTAATTTTTTAAAAATTAAGAACCTATGGCAAGGAGAGTTCTTTGTGTGAGACTTTTTTTTTTTCACTGCCTCATTCCAATTCATCCTGGCTGTATTTTCCCTGGTTTCTTCCTTAGGTACCATTCACCCACAGGGTGCTGAGTGGGAAGCTACCTACTCTGATCGGACGGTTATGGATTTTGAAGGATTAATACCCCTAAATCGCTAGGCATCATGTCTTGAAAATAGTAGGCACTCAATAGCAACAATTATTATCTACACTCTTTAGTTGATATAACACAACAGCTGTTACCTACTCTCTTTGATAATTACCTGACATGATCATGTAATACATCTGTCTGGCTGACTTGAATGCAATGTTCAACTCTTAACAATATTGGGGCCAGGAGTTAAGCTCAGTGGCACAAGTACCTGCCTGGCAAGCATGAGATAGTGAGTTCCATCCCCAGTACCAAAAAAAAAAAAAAAAATCTTATCAATGTTATAGATGGGGGAGGCAATCAATTTTAAAATGTTTAGGCTAAGCATGAATATTTTAACTAGTAAGTCACTTAAACTTTAGGAACTATTATATTCCTCCTCTGCCTTTTTTTTTATTAGTTTTAAATAATTTGAGTTTCTTTAAAATATATTAAAAATATTACTTCCTAAACTTTATTGGAATAAAAACACCTCTGAGAAATGGCTGAATACGATGGGAATTTTCCTGAAATAATCAAAGGCACACAACTTTATTTACTACTGTGATAAATCCTCTGATACCTTGATGACCGCCCCAGAAATCTGGTACAAGAGCTCCTAAATTACCACAGAGTTAATATACTATAATCTAAGTCTAAAAAACAGCATTCCTCATGTAAGTACTGTCTAATCTTGTGTGAGAAATAGCAAGACAGCCATTTGCTGATCTACAGTTACCTTGATAACAGTTACCTCGATGGGAAAAAAAAGTGATAAATATCTCTTCAAAAAATAAATTGCTGGGCTGGGGATATAGCTCAGTAGCATAGCACCTGCCTGGCAGGCGCAAGGTCCCGGGTTCAATTCCCAGTACAAAAAAAGAAACAAGTTGTTTATTTATCTGCCTCTATATTTTATTAATGAACTGTAATGTAAACAAACTATTTTTCATCTATCAAAGTTTACCTCTTTGTAGTGACTTCTCAACATGTGGTTTTGTGGTCTGTAAGGCCTGATTTTTGTCAAAAGTTATTGCGACTGCTGTGACTGTAACCTAGAATACAGAAACAGTTGTCATTTGTACAAGAATCATTCCAAAAATTAAGTTTCTTACAAATTTATCAGCACTGTAGAACAACTGGCTTCTTTGCCTTTCCTCGTTAAGATCTTCAACCAGAATTGCACATATTTACACAGATATTCAAACTAAATTAAGGTTAACATATATAAGTAAACCTAGAAATCCCAAAAAGTGCTTAAGAGCTTTCTCTGAAAGATGGAGATTGTGAACTCTCTCATAACGAGCATTCACCCTGTTCTGTGTATTTGGGAACAGACTTCTGAGCCCATTTTCAGATCATCAGAGTTCAGAAAAATGTAAAGAATGACTTGATTCATTCTAAACATATGTTTTAAAATATTCTAAAGTAAAACAGTATGTGCTTAAGTTATTTAATTATGGCAAAACTACAATATTAAAACATCAGATAAAAGCTACAAATCTTTAATAGTAGACTGATGCTTACCTGAATTAATTCATCTTCAGGCAGAGACACTGTGAAATTTACATGGCAAAGACAGCAGGGAATCATAGATCGGAGTTTAAAATACAGGCTCTACACAACAGAAAATATTAGTAATGTTACTTCATATAAAAATGTATAAAAACTGATTTTCTTAATATATTCTATATTAAGGCAAGTAAAAAAATGAAAAGATAAAACAAAAATGGTCCACCTCTGCTATGTATAGTCTTACAATAAGATTACATTCTTAATACTTAAACAGAAAAAAAGATTTAACATTTATAAGTCATAAAATCATATAATAGGTTTTAAAAAAGATTTAGACATATATTATTAAATTTTAAGCTCTTATACTGTTTTTCTTTTATAGTATGTTCTTTTAAAAGAGATCACACTCACCTGATAACAAAGGTAAGATTGACAGATTAATTATGTAAGGTGTTACAGATAATATAATTATCTTTTGTAATTCATGATTGGGGTCGGGAACCTTTAAATAAAATTTAATCAGACAGTTCGTACCTTGAGCAAATTTTCACACAGATCATTAAAATTCTTATTGAGAGCTTGATTAGTCAGGTTAAGGCTGCTTAATCTGGTTACTCTCACTGATGTGAACATCTGATGTGGGGAGAGAAAGCAACATACCAGTTTATTATTTTTAACTCAATACTGTAACACTTGATAGAACTGCTAGATAATAAACATAATAACTAACATGGTATAAAAAAGAAGAGCATTTTTAGTTGCCATAAGGAAGTAAAAAAAGAAATAGATATCATATTTAGATAAAATTCACTAAAATAATTTATGTGGCATTTGCTTAAAATTAATAAAAGGCTTACCTGTATTTCTGATGTCCAGTTATTTATACCAGGCATAATCTCTGTATTACAACTATAAAAACCTGCCAAAATAAATTGTAATTAAAATATAGGAAACTATTTTATTGATTTGGGTGCTAGTAACACTTTTTAATTATTATATGAAATTTAACTTTCATTCCTTTCATTCTTTTATTGTAACCCACTGAACCTTCAGGAAAATTTAAAACCTTCTAGTAAATTACAGTTTTTTACATGTATAAAGACAAAAGGATTTAGGGGCTATGGATGTGGCTCAGTGGCAGAGTTCTTGCCTTGCATTCACATGGCCATGGGTTCAATCCCCAGCAACACATGAAGGAAAAAAAGAGGAAAAAAAAAGATTTTTAAATCATTTCCAACTAAATTTTATATAAACATTTTTAGATTATGTGTTCTAATTCCAGAACTGAGAAAGCACGTGACAGAATGTGACAATAAAACAAAATTCTAAGGTTAACACTATAATAATTATAATCTACAACACTGACATATGAAATCAGTTTTATTTCAAAGATGATTGCTTCCTCTTCACCTGGAGGAGGAGGAACATCAGTAAGCAGAGAATGTACATCTTCCAGGGCATCTGTGTCATCAATCTGAAAATAAAAAGATTAAAACAATTGCATGTCAGTAATAAATGTATAATTACTTCAAAATTTTAAAAATTATTTTTTACTAAGTAAAAACCTTAAGAATCAACAAAGAACAGAGTCATTTATCACTAAATCAAAACATATAACACGAAAAAAATTCTAGTATCAGTAAATTTCCCTGGTAATAATTTCAAATACTTCCAAATGAAGTATTTTACATATAAAAGCATATTGAATTAAAAAACTAGACATTTATAAACTTTTATGAGACTGACTTTCAAAAGACTGACAAAAACACCCTAAACAATTTCTATCCCATTTTGTTTACATTAATAAAATGTAATTTAAAAAAAAATCTTTTGAATAAATGCATTAACTGTTTTCCAACGGAATTAAGTAGGGATAAAGTTTTAAGACACATTTGAAGTAAGCCTTAGTTCCATCACAACATTCCATCGTGAATAACAATGGCAATACTTAGCTGGCCATACTTGCATATGTGTCTGTATATCACTGTCTATGTCCTTACTCAAAGATCTCAAGCCTCCTTCACATCACCCTTGGGATTCAAGCACTCCCATTTTCACCATGGCTTAAGCCACCCTCAGCTGTGGCCATATCTCAACCCACTGTTTCCAACCCCGCTGTGTACACAGGATCACAAGCACTTTCCACTGACAGCCTGTCCCCGTGTCCCTTCTCTTACTGAATCTACCCCTTGCCCTCAGTCCTCTGCCTGTATCTGAAGCATTTTTAGTTTTGTGTACTGTTCTACTCAACCAGGATCCCAGGGTCTAACACACCAGTTATGCTCAGATCAAATCTCTGCTACTGCTTAGTCACCTGGAGAGTTCATAAAGCAGACTCCTGAGTTTCTCCTTCAAACTTCATTTGCTTAGGCCGAAGTAGGGACAGGGAGTTACGCTTTTTTCAAGTTCTTAGACAGTGCTGATGGGACAGCACACTTCAAACAGCACTGCTCCAAACACCCTCAAAGGTTCACTTGAGACAGGCTTCTACCAAGTTCCATTTATTGATCATTCTCAGAGTGTAGACAAATCATAGGGAAAGGCATAAAACCATACAGCATGGGTTTTCTGCAAATTCACACTTTCATCTCAGGCCTTGTGCATTTCTCAAGACTGATGTCCTCATTACAGTCAGCATCACCGTTTCAGACTCAGTCTCCAGTCCTAGCCCTACCCAACTGTACTACCTGTTCCCTGCTTCAGTGAGATCAAAACATTTGACTTTTCTCTCTCTCTCAACTTGCATTTTCATTTACTACATTTCTAAAATATCAGGACAAAGATTGTCTATCTTTCCATAGGCATAGCTAACAGGAAAGGGTGGGTAGGGGGGCAAATTTGTGAGGAAGGAGGCTCCATAAATAGCTTTGTACCACCACTATTCTCTAGGAAAGTTGCTCAAATGTTCTCAGTGTCATTTATAATGAAAAATAAAAACCAACTATAATTTCTTAAGTCAGCAAAACATTATACTCAGAATATGCAATGCTTATATCCATATATATTATGTAACAATAATTACAGTGACATCATAAAAATCAAGTAATAATTATAGTAAGTTAAAGAACAGCACATAAACATTTATTTAAATTCATTTAAATCTATAAAAATGACTTCAAGTGTTTAACATTAAAGGTTATTTATTCATCCAAAAAGCTTGAGATCAAAAGTATTTCAGATTTCAGGGGTTTTCAGATACTGGAGTATTTGCATAGATTTTTTTTAAGAGCAGAGCATCTCTAATCATAAAATCCAAAATGCTCCAAAAATCTGAAATGTTCCAAATCCAAAACTTTTTCTTAAATTTCTGGATGAGGGATGCTCAATCTATTTTAATATTACTTCAATCCACACACTAATTGTTACAGAAAATCTGCATTACTGTGTCAGCCACTGTGTTCTTATACTTTTTTATAATTTCTATCATTAAACTGTTTTTCTTTTTTTGATATTTAAAACAAGTTCCTATATCAATTTAGGATCAGACTCTAAACTCTACAACCTCCAAGAAAAGCTCAATCAACGCAACATCACCTCCAAAACAAAAGCATCTTTTTTCCCATGGGAAAGATCCAATTCTGTGACTTCGTCAGAGCTTTCTGACTGAGATCTCAAAAGTCTTGAGTGTTGCCTGGGTTCTGGGATGGGTGATCCAATAAGTTCTTCAGATGTCTCCTAAAAGAAACACAGCTGCTTTTTATCATATGAGGACTTTCTTTTTAGTTTAGTTATAAATATGGATCTTTGATATTAACTGACAACTTCTAATGGGTTAAAAATAAAGGTCTATAAAATATACTTAATGAACTGAGTAAGTGCAATGTTTATGACTATAGGTGATATAGATACTTCCTTTTATTCATAATTATTACCTTTTTGATGCACTAATCTAGAAATACAACTATCACAGATACAACAAGGCAAAACTAACACGTAACATACAGAGAGCACACTACAACGAGCTCAGAAATTGATCACTCCTGGCTGGATGTGTTTTCTACTTAGCATTTTACAGTCCCAATTAGCCCTAAAGATTTAAAGACTTATTTCTGAAGATAGTACACTAATCTTTTATATCTTTTTTCACACCATAACAACTTCTCAGAGCTCTATACAGTAAAAAGTGAAGTATGATAAATGTAGCAAATATGTGAACCAACACATATACTCACATGCATGTATGTGCAGTGCACAATATTAAGCTAAATAAAATTTAATAGCTACCATAATGATCTTTTTACGTTCAGTGTGTGCTGCAATCTCATATGGATTAGTGAGCTTTATCTTGTTGCACAGGCAGTCTTCTGAATTAAGCAGACGTTCTATATCACTGTTGGTCACGAAGAGGACCAGAAGAATGTGAATATGTGACCACAAGTGGAAAAGGCATAGCCTATCACTGGTGTACCACAGCTTTTTTTTTTCAAAAACAAGGACATTTATATATAAGAGTTTTTCAGAAACAGAGTTTTTAATATTGACTGCTAGTGTAAACCTTGGATAAATGTCTACCACTGCAGTTCTATAACATAACAATCTATGGTGTATTTTCACACCCACTTACCTTATTTGTAGCATAAATTATTCTGCCTATAAATTTAACAATATGTGCATTATCATGGCCACAGAATGAAAAACAAGAGTCCCAATTAGGTAGTAAAGCAAGTTTGAAAATTACATAAATGAGGAACCTGTCTAAAATAAGTTCTTTTGTCTATCACTGCAGTGTTCTCACTAGAAACCACATTTTATGATTTCACAGTAGTGTAAAATTATGTTATGCCTCTGTTCATTGTATCACTGACTGAATAAATGTGCTGTATTTAACAAACTTTAGATTCATAATGAGGTTTCATCACTAGTAGTATTCTAAAAGTCCTGGATGTTATATAATTGATATCTTATTTGAATAAGTGATACTACATCTCTATGTTAGAAACATTTGCAATGAACTGAGGGAAAATTCAGCTGGATTTCAGCTGGAGCTTCCTTACTAAGAGGAGGAACACTATGATCCACAGGCATACGACTGCTGTACAGAATTTAAACAAAAACTGTAGTACATGCGGAGGCCTGGGAATACACCTGTGTGCAACCTTGTTAAACAGTTTCTGAGACATTATGCTAAAGGACTGTATCTGATATAAGGAAAGACACAAGATTCATAAACTGCTAAGTCTTTCCTAGAAAGTCATCCTGTCCACAGGAAGTCCGTATGCTCTGAAATTTTTAAAATCACAATAGGTTACTTCCTTCTTAAAATGTAAACTGTTTCATGTAGTAGCAGCCCAGTAAGTACTTGCTGGATGAAGAAATAATTCACAATTAAATGTATCTTGTCTTCATGGGCTTACATAGTCCCTCCGTAACCATATAGGATTAGTTCTAGGACACTCTGATATTAAAAATCTGTGGGTGCTCAAGCCCCTTAAATAAAATGGTCTAATATCTGCATATAACCCACACATATCTGTTTGCTTCTTCATTTATTTACTTATTTTGCAATCCAGGAGATAAAACTCAGGGCCTCCTGTACGCTACGCAAGTAGGCAGGGCTCTATCACTGAGCTACCCTCCCTTTAACCTTTCCTGTATACTTTCAATTATTGCTAGATCCCTTATGTATCTCACACAATGTAGATACTAATAGTAATACTGGCAATAGTAATACTATGTTGCTTAGAAAATAATGACAAGATAAAAAGCTTGTTTAGTATACATGTTTAGTACAGATACAACTTTATTTTCGAGTACTTTCAATCTGAGGTTGGCTGACTCCATGGATGCAGAGGTTGACTGTATCATATAATAAAGGAGGCTAGGCCAGGATATACCTTAGTGGCACAGCACCTGAGTTCAATTTCGGGTACTAAAAATAAATAAAGGAAGATAAACATGCAAAATCTAAGTACCATAATATCTTAGAGGCAAGCTAGCTGAAATAAGTGTAACAGTCATACAATGGAGGAAGAGGCGTTTTCCTATAGGAATGGATTTACAAAAGTGATAAACCCTATTAGGTAAAAGAGTTCAAGTAATAGAATTACAACTAGTAAGTGAAGAAGAAACGGAGTTCCAACGTGTAGCTTCACAAAGCATTCTCCCCAGTTGGCACAAACGCTATGAGTAGATGTTCAAGTATCAAAATACAACTACAAGAGAGAAAGAGTACACTGCAAATAAGCACTCAGTAATGTGAAGTATATGAACTTTCATAAAGGCTAAGTTTATTGAAGTTAAAGAAGCTCCAAGTCAGTTTCCAATGGAAATATAAAGCAAGTCAGGAGGATAGTAAAAACAAAGCAGATGAAATTAATTTTAATAAAAGATTTTACCTCAATGTATCCACATATTAAATTTTCAACATGTAATCATGACATGTATTCGTGAGACACTTTACATTCTTTACACTAAATCTTCAAAATTCAATGTGTGTGTTGTATGTGTACGTATATATACATATATGTGTATATATTATTTGTTTCTTTATTTTAAAATAGGGTCTTAATATGTTCAGGTTACGTATGTATGTACGTTACGTATGTATGTGTACGTATATATACATATATGTGTATATATTATTTGTTTCTTTATTTATTTTAAAATAGGGTGTTAGTATGTTCAGGTTAGCCTTCAACTCACTAATGCAGCTCAAGTTGGCCTTGAACCCCATGGTGATTCTCCTGTCTCAGCCTCCCGAGTGCTGGGGTTACAGGCATGTACCACCACACTCAGCCAATCCAGTGTACATTTTACACTTAAAGTAGATTCCAATTCAGCCTAGTCACACACCAAGTACTCAATGGCTACTACACTGAACAAAACACCTCTACATCAAATCCTCTTAAAAGTTTCTCTCTGCTTTCATAAGTTTGCTAGAATAATATGAGAAAAGCTGTAAGTCTAGAGAATTCATGTGCACTATTTTAAATAAAACAGCCCAAATCAGACAGTACGTACATAATAATAGAACATTATCCAAACATTTTTCCTTTTGTAAAAGTATTTCCTCATGAGAGATTCATAAAAATAAGAAAAAATCCAAATACTTTTTTCTAACTCCAATACAACTTGCAACCTTTGTGATGGCTATCAGGCACCAGCATATCATTGTTGATAACTTGCATCTTTTGAGTTGCAAACTTGGCAGAGGGCTGACTATTGAAATGACTGGGAAGGAAACTGAAAAACTGAGCTACAACTGAAATAATGTCCTGGTCTTTGCTTTTAGTAAAGAAAAGCAATTATCTTTTTGCTTTAAAAGTAGCATTTTAAACTATTAATTTAATCATTCAACAAGTATTTGAGAGATTGTTACTATGAAACTTTGCTAGGCAAAAGAAATACACCCCTGATGGAGCTTCACTCTACTGCCTCAGCCCACATCTTGCCAGTACAATTAAAGCACATCTCAATTTAGCCTAGTCACAGGCAACAAAATTTAAAAACCCACTTTTGTGTGTACGGATGATAGGAATCACACACACACACATACAGAGTTCAAATAAGTTACCAAAAACAGTGATAGAAGAGTGACTGGAAGTACCAAAAATGAACAGAAGAGTTGTGATTTTTGAAAAGGATGATCAGAGTAGAACTTCCCAAAAGGAGATATTTGAGCAAAGACATTAAGGGAAGTAAAGAACAAATAATAAGGACAGTCAATCTAAACAGTTAAAATTAAACAAAACAAAACTTTTTTGTCCAAAATAAGCTAACCTTAAAGAATACTAATATCTGAACAAAACCAATACATTCACAATGTTTTATTTCTTTTACTTACGGGAGGATTGATTTCATATAACTCTTTGTTCTTAGCAATTGTGTCATTTATCTTCTTCTGCATATGAGAGATATGCTGTTCATAAGAGCCATCATTAGGTGTCTTCCCAGCAATCTGAATACCACCAGGTGTTGGTAAAGCTGCTAAATACACTCCTGTGGCAGACTTGTAAAAGGAATGGGGAAATAATCAAACAAACTGTCTTAAATATATTGGTCTTTAAGTCTCTATGTTTAGGAAAAATGGTCTTTGCTCTGTAGGAAAGAGAAAGAATCAGTGTATGCATGGCCACCCCTAGGTCATGCTAAAGGTAACAGGTAACAAGGTTTTCTCTGGGGAGGGCACTTGCCAGGGAGGGGCAGCTGTGGAAAAGGGAATTAACTTTTCAGGGCATACCCAACTGTATTTTTAAAGTTTTTAACCATTTAACTATAAAAAATAAAATGCAAGAAAAAACACCTTAGCAAAAAAAATAATGGTGATAAAAATAAAAACTTTTCCAAGTCAAGGAAAAAAAAACTGAAGTCTAAAAAAGATTGAAGTGACCACAGTCAATAAACATGAAGAGACCTGAATCTTAAGTGTTTCTCCCTAAAAACTTCAAGAAATTTCCACTGTACATTCTATCTCCTAATTACCGAGAAAAAAATTTTAGCTGATGTATATTTATTTTAAATATTGATAAAGTAACTATTAATTTCTGATGGTTGAACAGTTCCTACATACTATTATTAGTAGAAAACTACCATGGGAAAGAAGATAACATTTACATTATACTAATACAAGCAGAGCAAAAATAAAGGATAAACATCAAATAGTTAACATCAAAGGAGTAAAATGGGATATTTGCACATTTTGAAGTTTTTGAACTGTTGTTGTTGTTACTATTATTATGGGGGGTTGAGACAGGGCTTCGCTCTGTATTATTATTATTATTATTATTATTATTATTACTATTATTATTATCATCATCATGGGGGTGCTTGAGACAGGGTTTCACTCTGTAGTCCAGGCTGGCCTTGAACTCATGGTGATCCTCCTACCTCACCCTCCCTAGTGCTGGGATTACAGGTGTGTGCCACCACGCCCAGCATGAATTATTATTTTTTAAAAAGTAATCAAATGCCAATTTTTTGAAAGGCCACCCTAAAAAAGATGTGATGCTCTGGTGAAGTCTGCCTGGTAGATGAAACTGATCCTTGTGCTTTGCTCACTAGTGCATCACTACATCTATTCAACCACAGGCACTCTTGCTGGGCCACAGGAAGCTTCCAAATACTGACTTTGTACGTTCTTAGCCCATTCATCAAGAAGGCAACACCTTGTGTGGTTAAGAACACAGACCAAAGAGCCAGATAGAGCTGAGTTTGAAATCTGGTTCCATCACAGGTAACCATAACTCTTTTGGGTTGAAACCTCTCACAGCATTTGTTTTCTCCTCTTGTTGTTTTTGTTTTGTTTTGTTTTGTTTTGTTTTTGGTACTGAGAATCAAACTCATAACCTCATGCTTGCCAGGCAGGTACTGTGCCATTGAGCTGTATCTTAGCTGTTTTCCTCTCTTATAAAGTGAAAATATTACATTCTTGACTACCAGTGTCAAGACACCTAGTAGCCACTCAAGAGTATTACCTACAAATAGAAGCTACTCTTGAAATCCTGGCATTTAAATGCACAAATTGTAAGATGGCACAAAGGCCAAAATGTCAAACAGTTACAACTATTGTCACTAAGGATCATGAATGAAAAGATTAATACGAATTAGCAAAGTAGTATTTGAGGCAGGCCTTATACTCGTATCATATATATGGGATTCAACATCAGAAATGTTTGGTACTATTGGCAAAATATTTTTCAACCTTTTAATATGAATTCAGGTCCTAGTTTCCATATGCATCCGCTGATCACTAGTCTTATATTCAGCATGAATTACAAGTATGTTATGTCCTTGTTAAGCACACAAATCTATAGATCACTGAATTAAAACAAACACTTTCTCCAACTTAATCTAAATTCAAATGTCTTAATATAAACCAGATTACTTTCGTTATTACATATGTCTCTTGCTAACACAATAGTTTACATATTTGCTTTTCTACAAAGGATAGGATACACGAAAAAAGAACACTAGTTTGCTTTTTAACCAAAAAAATATACTGAAAAAAGATTCCTGGGGTCAGGGATATAGCTCAGTGGCGCAGCATCTTCCTGGCAAGTAAGTGTGAGGTCTTGAGTTTAATTCCCAGTACAAAAAAAAGATTCCCTTCCACAAATTTCTTAAAATTAAGTATCCATAAGTACCTTAGATGGCAAAAGAATTTAACAATTGCCAATGACACAGACAAAAACTGGCTAGCAAAATGCCTAACACATGTGAGAGGATTTCTGTAGATATTGATCAGTTTTATATGATCAATTTGTTTCACGGGTACCTAGTTCTCTGACTTTTTCCACTGACATCTTTCCAGTCAGATCTCATCTTCTAACAAGCCAACGTGAACATAAAGTACACGAGAGATATTTTTCTGACTCACAGTCCATCAGCCTTCAGAATGTATATTTTAGTATACATTTTACTGTTTGCCACAACTACACCTTTATGATGAACCTTAATTCTTTAATAATAGGCAGCATCTCTCATGTTTTGCTTTGTTTTCTTCATTATACCTAAAGATTATTTTCACATACAGTCCTCAGAGAGAGGCAATCTTGCCTTCCAAGGGACTCTGGACATTTTGTGGTGGTGACAGCTGGAGGCGCCATTAGCATGTACTGGGTAGGGGCTATGGATGGTGTCAAGTGTCCTCTTGCCCCAAATATCACCAGTGCCAATACAGAAAAAGCTATGTTAGCAATATATAAACAATAATAAAATACAGATCAATGGCTATCACCTTCTAAACAGGCTATCACTGATAATTTTTAGAAATAGAACTAATGAGTTCACTCATTAGTCACGGTCACTTTAAAATTAGTGAAAGTCTATCTATTGTTGGATTCTTTACTTCCTAAGATGTACCCAAACCTTAAGTCCTGATGTCAATTCCTTTGGCTAATTCTTTTTAAAAGACTTTGAATCACATAAAACAGAATCTTGTATAACTTACAGAAACCACAAAATAAAATCAAGCGTCTAAACTTACTGCTAGGCCCATCAACATATTTTCACCCACTGTGATCTGAATTCTTAGTCCAAACAAAGCATTCATCCCTTTGAGTTTTAGCTTATTCATTAGCTGAGTATGAACTTCATATTCCATGAAAGGCAGGAGATTACTGATAGCTGTAGCATTTGCTTCTGCTTGTGCTTTCTTTTTTAAGCGACATAACCTATAAAGGCAAATATTCAGTCAGTGGATACCAAGTGTTCTATCAGCTTAAAAAACATCCAATTTTTAAAACTTTCTAAAAGTGTGATTAACAAAACAGCTAGTTGTTTCAAATAGGTTAAGTTATAGCAATAATCCTTTCTGCCATTTGTCACTGTGCGAATTTTCATCAAAAATGTTTCAATAAACACAAATGAAAAACCTCAAAATCTTTAGAAATGATGTAATATTGATCAAGATTACTAGACAATATAATTTAAAACCACAGGCTCCATAACTACGTGGGATCATAAGATGAAAGCAGAAGAATTATTTTACTCATTAAAAGAACACAAGTTACCTAAACTTCTATTATATACCAGATAGGCTACAGTCAAAAGGAAAATACTTAAGACTATTCTCAATGGTAGCCATAAAATTAAGAAGGCAGAGATAAAAGGCTATCTTCAACATGCTGAAAGAAAACTGCTAGCTCAAAATATGCTTTAAATGTAAAATAAACACATTTTTCAAACAAAAACAGTTAATTCCTCACTTAAAAAAATTTCAAATGAAATGTCTAGGATATAAGAAGAAAAAAGGTAAATGAGTTAGAAATACATTTCAGAAGAAAATGCAACATGACTTTGTAATGAATTTGATGTGGAAAAGCTGAGAAAGAGAACAATATTGAAGAATACCAATTTTGCCATGAAGAACTAGATAAAGGTGTTTATTTAAAATAAAACCAAAGACTAATAAAGAAGTACAGAAAATCAACAGTTCCGCTTTGAACAAGTATGAGAGGCCTACGATAAAGCTAAACTGGGTGCAAAGTAGACAGTTACATGGGTCTGAGGCTCAGAACATCATTCTGGACTAGAATTATAAATTCAGAGTTCATGGACACATAGGTACTACATAGGCTGACAAGCTTACAGAAGGTCCAAACCCACGGCTCTCAAAAACCAAAAAACGAGTCAACGAGGAGACTAAAGCCTAATATAAAGAAAGAAAAAACAAAGAGTGGAAAATAGCTGCGCGCCAGCAGCAGCCTCTGGCGGCTTCCTCTGCGGCTGGTGTATCAGGTCCGGCTCCAGCTGGTGCCGGGGTCCCCTACAGCAGCAGTAACTCCGGACACAACCGGTAGGACCTGCCCAGAGTGGGCTCCTGCAGCACCAGCAACAGGACTTCGACTCTGCACAAGGTTAGTCTCATCCCACAGCTGAAGGAGTCTGCAGACCTTGCTGAAGGCTGCAGCCCAGAACCTGATTCAGAACACTAACACTGATAAGGGACAGAAGAGCCGCGATGGACCCACGCAGCCTTTGACAAGTGCCTGGTGGAGTCCCATGCACTCTGTGAGCAGCTGGAGCTCTGCCGCCGCCTGGCACATGAGTGCCTGACACAGAGCTGTGACAGTGCCATGCATCCTTCAACACCAGTGCCCACAGCCACCAAGCCCAACAGTCCGCCATACCAACAGTACCTGCCGTCATCAAAGCCCAGAGAGCGTGTGCCAAGGATGTTCACGCCACCCTGCTGGAGTGTGCCAACGAGGTCACAGCAAGACGCCCACACCACCCACCGGCCCTGGGGGCACCCTCCGAGGTGGCAGGGCTGGGAAACTTGCTGGCCTGGCAGTGAAGGTGGAGTCAGAGTGCATGGAGAGTGGTTTAAACCAAAAGATAAAAAAATCAAATAAATAAAGTAAGAAAAAAACAGAAGGTGTTACATTGTGAGATCAAAGGAATTTCACAAAGGAAAAATGATCAACTGTCCCACCACCGCTGAGACCGTAAGTGAGATGACATAAATTCCCAATGGGTGGTAATCTGGCAACTGTTAGTGACCTGACAGTTACAGCTGTTTGCTGTATGTTACAATTTAGGGTTTCTTATTCCAGTGCCTTTTAAAAGGAGCGCTTAACACCCTAGTGAAATAGTAAAAGAAACATTGCCGAACAATACTTAAAAGAAAAAACATCAATTTCCACAATACATAATTAGTATCGTTAAAGCAGTCTACACTGAGTCACATCCCTAGGACATAGGTAGGTTAATAATACTAATAAACATTTGTAAAGAACTTAAATGATTTTGCATATAAACATTAGAGTTTTTATACTGAGGGTATTTCTACTCCCAGTTGTATAGGCAATAAAATACAAAGTTCTAATAAAATTACTCAGCTTATCCAGAATTGAAGAGACAGGAAATAGTACATGTCTTAAACAGATTTGACTCCGTATCTCCTAATTTTTCAGGGATACCAAACATTTTTTTACCAACCTACCTTGCTTGAATAAGACAACCTTTTCCAACAACTGTTGCATCTGTGGGGAGGTCTATAGTTGTAAAAAGAACATCAGGAACTTTTTGTTTCCTGCAGTTATAGCAATATGTAAGGTGGGCTGGAAATGGCATATTCAGTTCATCATATGGTATATGGCAAAATCCACAGCCTACAGGCAAATTTTCTTCAAGCCTACATAAATACATGAAGAAAAATAAATAAATAAATAAATAAGACATTGTACCTAGGGTTAGATCCCTTGCACAAAAGAAAAAAGCATTCTTAAAAAAACCTATAAATTTTTTTACTGTTATATATAGTACTTATTATAAGTTATACAACTTTTACCACAGAATAATAAAGACTATTACAATGACTAATGAGGATTACAAGTGACCATAAAATCAGAACCACATATGGTACCTATGAGAGAAAAGCCCTATAAAAGTAAAGTTACTGTGCATCACTTCAGTTCAGTGACTTACTGCACGCCCAGCAGACCATAATAGTCTCAAAGAGTTTTAGGAGAATACCACATAAAAATAGGGATGGAAGTCAGAGTGACAGTCTACTGGCTGAAAAACGTTGAGTATTAAAAAATTCCTATGGAAAAAATTTTAAGCAAACATCCCAACAATTTAAAAAATGCATTTAACAAGAAAAACAAGTTAAAAACAAGGTATCATCTAAAATCTCTTAATTTCCAACAACTATTTTAGCCTCTCTGAAAACCCAAAAGATGTTTTATAAATGACACACAAATCACAAACGACAACTGTACCACCTCCAACTTCTCCATTTCACTATGAAATGTTTATTGGACTCCATGCTCTTGGTGAGTTCATTTTAGAATGATTAAGCGCTCTTTTTCAGTGTCTTGAGTCAGGGTGTCACATGTATTCCACACTGGATTTTGAACTCACTTGTGTAGCCCTTGCTAGCTTAGACTTTGAGATGATTCTCCTGTCTCAGTCTCCCAAGTGCTGGGATTACAAACATGCACCATCACACCCAGCAAAACACCTTTTCAGTCACTCAATTTGAGGAAATCGAAACAGGAGCATGGATATACTTAAATGACCTGCAACAGTACCGCTTTGAGAATTCACTGTCGAAACCACAAAACAAATAGAAAAGCAGCAGGAAAAGATCATTACAAGAGGCTTCTACCAATCAAGAATAAAATCAGGTTGGGACTGTAGCTTAGGAATAGCTGGCTGTAACTTGCCTCATATAACCAAGCTCTTGGGGTTCAACCCTCTGCACTGGGAAAAAATAGAAACAATCTACTAACGTGTGAGAACACTGCAGGACAGGTAAAGACAGTTCTCTCATTAGACTATTCCAATTGCTTACTACACTTCAAAGTGTTCCCTACTTTCAGTAACTTTTAAGTCTCTGTAATACAGAATACCCATTTAAGGCATGCTGACAAAGGGTCTTCATCTAACTACCAGGGCTAGAACAGCTTTGCTACTGAGACTGGCAGATCTGTAACAAATCTGAACAGATATAAAATATTTTTACTTTCTTAATTTATACTTAACATATTAATACTAGGAGAAAAACACAAAAATACCTATGGTGACTACAAAGGTTAATAAATTACCCAGGTAGACTAATACAAAACTAATAGCTGGCCTGTGTATGTATGTGTATATATATATATATATATATATGCATTTGTGTGTAATTTTTAATATATATTATTATATTCATCTATTTTCATATACATATATTTGGTAGTTTTACCAAGTTACAGAAAGCATTTTTTATATTTATGGATAATACCTCAAAAGTTTAAAGTGACCAATGACTAAATAAGCCAAACAGCAAGTTCATTTTACCTAATGCTTTCACTTTCTGTTTCACGTGTATTAAAGTTTTTTCATATAGTTTTGTACAATGTAGTTTTATTTTGTGTAATAAAGACTTTTTTCTGTTTTCAAAGGTAAGACAAAAGGAAGAGCACAAATAAAAGAAATTATTTCTATATTATGACAAGCTGAAAAGAATAACTTGACATTCTGCAATTTATAGACACGAGTGTCACGTTCATCAAGATACTAGAGTAGTAGGAAATTCCCCCAAGCCAGTCTGTTAGTGGCCCAGGTTAGAGTTCCTGTTACTTCTGGCTCCTAGAAAGGGATGGTCTCTGTGACGTGCAGCTGGTCATTATGATGCATATTGTAAGAACCAATCAAAGACAGGCAAGTACTCTGCCTCTGTACGTCCCCTTTGCAACTAACCCCCTAAAAACCTCTCTCGCTGAGCCTTTGCAGCCTGATTATTTTGAGAACGGTCCCCATCAGTGCCCATCAACGTAAAATAAATCTGCCTGCTGTCCTGGGTGCCGTTCCAGTGTCTCTGCTCGCCGTTGCACTAGAAATAATAGTGTGTCTAACATAGTACAGAATCCCATACTCCTCACAACCACCAGTCAATTAAAACTCAGTGAAGTGCTTGGTCCTGCCTTCTGCAACACTATCAGCCTCCCCTGGGGAGAAGAAATATCCTGGGGCTCTGAGAAAAAACCTCTCCCTTCTCTGTCTTTCTAGACATAAGCCAGGCTGCCTCGACAACCTCTGTTCCAAACAGCCCTCCAGGGTGCCATCCTGTAGAAATCGAGGATTCAGTACAGCTGCTGTGCCGGATGCTGATAAAATACAAACTTCTTCACTGGAAAACAAAATAAAGTTTTTTAAAAAGTTAGTATTTCAGCCAGTATAACTACTATCACACATCAACGACTACAACAGTGACAAATGAAATTTAAGTAGCACTCTATTTAATGTTAAATAATATCCAGAATTACCTATTAAAACCTAGGTTAGAAACTCAGAAAAACAGGCCAGTGGCGGGGCTGGCTCAGGGCTGGAGTGCTTACCCAGCATGCACACAGCCCCGGGTTTGATTCTCAGCTCAAAAAAGAAAAAGTAACAATTGCACCTATTATGGATCATGAGGAATTCTTTATGAATTAAAAGTTGAAACAAAGTATATTTAATATACCAGCTTCCTGAAAGATTAAAATGTTTCAAACTATATGGTACCATCCAGTAATAATCCATTAAACTCTATGAAGACTGTCTTCAAAATATAACATCTAAAAAATGACTCCAGAGACATAACTATGCAAGCATCTATTTTGCTATAGCTTAATCTGAACCTGAATAATTATAAAGGTATCCAAAATATACCAATCAGAGTTTCTGTGTGTGTGTGTGTGTGTGTGTAAGATTTTTAAAATAATTTTTTGAAATTCTTTGTCACTTATCACTTAGTTTAAAAGTTAAAAATAACTAATCAACATAACTACTGAATGATAATGAGATAAGCAGCAGCCTAGGAAAAAAATGCTCAAAACAAGGACTACATGTACAGAAACTTAAAAAGCATAGGCAGAAAGAGTGACTTCAACAGACTTAAAAGATAAATGGGCAGTTAGGATGTCAGGAGCAACACACAGCCTCTGCAGGTTTTTAACAAATAAGAGCAGATGCGCATTTCAAAGAGCTCATTCCAGCAGAAGCAGGTAGGTTAGAAGAAACTGGTAAAGATGTATTCAAATTCAAAGGTTTTTTAACATGTCGAAGGAAGGGGCAACGAGCTCCTGGCAGATAAACTGAAGTTTGTAAGTGAATCCCTCAGACTAACACACCAACTCTTGCACCTGTGACCTGTCTTTAGTTGTGCTCAATCTGTACTCTCTAGCATTCTTCACATGCGACTCTAGCTTTGAACATTCTCCCCATACCTCTTCCCTTCATTTATGTAATATTTATCTCCCATGATTCAATTCAAGCATCACTGTGTCACTGACATTTTCTTCCAATCCTTTTGATTACAGCCCTCAGGGATCCCGAAGCATCTTGGGATATTGCAATCATAAAATATATTACACTGGCTGAGGTTACACAGGCCTGTAATTCCAGCATTCTAGGAGGCTGAGGCAGAAAGGTCACAAGTTTGTTTTTTGTTTTGGTTTGGTTTTTGTTTTTTGGAGATAGGGTCCTACTAAACTGACTAAACAATTTAGTAAGACCCTATCTCAAAAATGGTTTGGGGTTGTGGCTCAGTATAAGACCTTGGGGTTTAATCTCCAATTCTGGGGTGGATGGGTAGGGAAATATAACATCTATCATTCTTGTCATACTTCTCCACTACAATGTAAATCTGATGGTAAGAACCACACCTTTTACAATCACATGCCCCACGGTCTTAGATGACACACACCTGTAATCCCAGCTCTGGGAGGCTGAGGAAGGAGAACTGCTGCATATTCAAGGCCAGCCTGGGCTATATAGTCAGTTCAAGGACAGCTTGAACTACATAGAAGGACCCTGACCCAATTAATCAATCAACCAACCAACCAATCAAATCCCATTCGCCACACCTGATAACATACAGTGTTAAATCCATGCATAAGGCAAAACTATCTACAGGAGGGTAATGCAGAATACGAGTTACAAAGTTCTGGTTAACATGAGAAGAACAGCTACTTTGGGAATCAAATAGTTTGAAAGTAGTACATGTTCTGCAACAGAAAAGAAATAGCTTACATAAAGTTAAACAATATGGCTCTATAGTACCCATATTTATTATATTTTAATGATTTTTTTCTGACAGTAATGATCAATCATAAGAACAGAAGATCTAGCAATACTAATTATCTAAACATAAAAGGTGCAAAAAAAGACAGTAGAAGGTCGAAATAGCTTCTAGATAACATCAATCATAAACTTATAACAGGGTTGGAAGTGGGATTCAAATAATGGCAAAATATTAGGTAAAACTGGAAGCCAAGAAAGGGACTGGGAAAATACTCACTTAAAATAATAGGGAAAAGCAAACCAGGCACAAGTGAGCAAATGAGATCAGGGGAAAAACAACTATAATCTGAGGGTATCAAAAGTTTCAATTTTTTGTTTATTTTTTTAATTAAATTTACTGGTACAATTTAAGTATACATAATGATCGCATTCATCATAGGGAATTTGTATTTGTATATAATACATCTTGATTTTTTTTGTTGTTGTTTTTGGTCTTTTTGAGACAGGGTCTTTCTATGCAGTTCAGGCTGGCCTTGAAGTCATTTTTTTTTTCATTGTATGGGGTTAATACTATTATTGTTTTTCTTTTTAAAGAGAAAAAAACACAGGAAAGAAAAAAACAAAAGATATAGACAACAACTACAAGAACAAAAGTCCCAAAACAATAACAATATAGGATTTCAAAATGAAATGACAGGAATTTAACAGTGGTTGTAAAATTGCATATTGAGCTCCTTCTGTAGCCCAGGCTGGTCTCAAACTCGCAAGGTTCCTGCTGTCTCAGCCTCCAGAGTGCTGGGATTATAGGCATGTGCCACCACATGATTCCTTTTTCTTTCCCATTTCCCTCCCCTCCCTCAGCTTCTTTCCCCCTCCCTATTTACAAAGCTTTGTTTCCATTTGACCCTTCTTTTCTCATTTTCTTCTCTTCCCTTCCTTCCTTTCCCTCTCCCCATTCCCTAGTTTCCCTTTCCTTTTATACAGTTTCTTCTGATTTCACAGTATGTACTGTAAATTTTGGTTCTTATTTACGTGTTTGGTTTTCAATTTTTTAAAGTGGTTTATTTTCAAGAGATAGCAAGGTCCACAATATGGTTAAAAGCAAGTGGCAATGAACGACTTGATAATGAGAAAATTCAACCCAGGCTGCTACAAAGGAGATAATCATGTATAAATGGAAGAGACAGTGGAGAAGTTTAAAGCAAAGCAGAAAAATATTTGGCGATAGGTAACTATGAACAGTGGAATGACACTAACTTCAAAGTTGTTAAGATAAAAAGCTGGAGAAAAAAGAGCTCAGAACCCAAGAGTATGGAAGCTCTTTCCATTAAAAAAAAAAAGGACAATTTGTTAGCGGGACAAAGTTACATCCGAGGTGGTAAGTGCAGGCAGAATGAGTTTACAGACACTTTGGCAAATTCATTTATACAAGATCAAGGGGTCCAAGGAATCTGGGTGGAAGGACTTAGAAAACTGGAGTCACAAACTGGATACATCAGACCTACAATTAATACTTCCCGTGTGATGTGTTCTATTTTCATGCAATCCCTCAAAGACTTGGATACCATAGGCTGTACTTACCATCACCAGTCTCATGGATAACCTGAGACTTTCAGCCGAGTAACATCCCCTAACTTTGGCAATGCTTTAGTGGGAAAGGTGGCACAATAAACTTGATCTAATATATAATATAGCTCCAGGCTCAAGCTCCAGACCACCCCACTACTGTAAGTTTTATATTCACAAAGTTTCCCCTTAAAGATGACAATCTAAATGACACTGTCTAGAGGAGCAGGCTATAATCATTTACCAGATGCTGGTTGATTCACTGTAGCCCACGACAGCATGACAGCCTAGTGCTTTAGCATGTGATTTTATTTCTTGTCTGATTTCTGCCCACCATGCATCTCGAGTTTCTGGTTCATCTGAAAAATAAATTTTAAATCAGTTCACTATTCAGTAGAACACTGTCTATATGAACAAGAAATGTTTAAAATAAACATACTACGGGAGGCATGGAAGTAATGCTCTACAACAGATTTTCAAACTTCCTATCTTTAAAATGGTGGTTAGGAAAAAAAAAGCACTATATGCGTAATTACTTTAAGGGACACCTATACCAAGTATTTTATTAGACACAGACTAAAGTGTGGACAAAGAGTATTCAGCTTCTAATCTTAACTGACACCCTATATTTCACCTCACTGAAGGAACACATCATGAATCATATTCACAAATTTTATATAAATTCTGATTTCATTTCATGGTACTAGTTTTTAAAACTCACTATATTCCAGGTTCTTTCCAATGCAAACATGTATCAGGTTGAAAGAGGAAGAGTTGTGTGTTTGTCATCCTTCTATGGAGACATTAGTTCTAAAGCAAAGTGCTAAGAAATAAAGGGACTAGCCAATCCTCCCCACCAGAAGCAAATACGTTTAAAAGATTAATATAAAAAACAATTTGGTGACTATATAGGAGGATGAATTTCACATGAAACATAATAAATTCCATGCATTAAAAAAACAGCTTACACGGGCATGGTAGCATTTACCCATACTGTAGTTCCAGTTAGTTACTTGGGAGGCTGAAATGGGAAAATCATTTGAAACCCAGCAGTTTGAGACCAGCCTGGGCAACACAATGCAACCTTCACCTCACCACCACAAAAAGCAAAGAAAGAAAAATTTAGGTCTGGAAGTGTGGCTCAGTGGTAAAATTTTTTCAGAGCTGGAAATGTAGCTAAGTGGTAAATTTCTGGCATGAGAAAGGTCTTCGGTTGATTTCTGGTTAGAAAAAGGGAGGAAGGGGAGCAGGGTTGCTTAAAAAAATCACAGAATTATACTTAACTGTCATAGGAAGTACTTCTAATAGAGCATTATAAATGGAACAGCTGTCACAGATACCTCCTAATCACTTGCATTTAGCTGCAAACTACTGATGAACAGGAGCTGCAAATTACAGTTACTTTTTATGTTCAAAGACATTAAAAACAAAAACAGTCCATAATTAGTATGTCCTGATTCATTCCTTTTGGTAACCAGCACCCATTTGGAAACAATTTGAAAACTTTAAACAGGGTGATAAGCTTCTCACTGTAAATCTTCCACATGTCAAGCACTATTAAAACTGAAAATCAAACAATCCAATAGCACTTTCCATTTTTATATTGAGGTATATATTCAATTTTCAAAACGTGTTTCAAAATTAGTAAAATAAGAATTATACTCACTAGTGAAATAGTGAAGACAGCAAAGTAAAGAATGGTTAAGAAGCTTGTTATACCTCACATTCCTATGATGTAATTTTGATTCCCCCATAGGGAGGAGATCAGCAAAAGGGAGAAATGAGGAGAGTAAAGCCAGAACTATAAATGATGCCAGTCAGTTCTTGAATTAAAGTTTTGGATCCAAGACCGAGATACCCTAAAACTTTCTTTCAGAAGCAAAGAAAGAAATGCAGACTTCAGGAAACTGAGGGAAAGATCAAAGTATAAGATAAAATGAAGGAAGAGAAACAGAAAAGACTACAATATGGTGTTAGCAGTCAATACTATGAATTCAGAAATGTGTGTAATAATTAGTTGGCCTTATTTTGCATATTTATTACAGTGTTAGAATTTCTTCATATTCTTAACTGGTATGTATACGTTAATATAACTGATACGTTTTTAAGTCCATAGTTGCTTTTGCTTCTAAGACATATGTGTTTGAACATCCATTTAACATTATCCTTTCCTAACCGAAATTTTAGTATAAGATAAAGTATTACTCAAGTAGTTGTTCACTTATCACATTATTTATGATTGAGAAAACAGATATCAAAAATGAGAGAACAATAGAACTAACTGTATCTGTTTAGAAAGCTGTTTTCCTGAGATACTATATGAACTATAGTCTACCTTTTCCTAAACTCACTAGTAGAATCTGCTATTTACTTTTTAAGCCATTCTAGAAAATTGAAGTATTATTTTCTAAAGCAAGTAATTGTGCTGTTTAAAAAAAAACAGATTTTTCTCATATTAGGTTGCCTTCATCTGCACCACAAGTAATACATGATAGCTTCTGTTTTAAAAGTGAATTTCACAGGAAGTAACCTGGAACATTGATTTTAAAATTAATTAAAAATTGGAGGAAGTTATTCAAATCATAAGAAAACATACTTAGAAATGGCCAGCACGTCTAAATGAAAAAGTATATAATAATAATTCCTATGAGATACATGTAACCACACAGAATACGTTACTTTACATTAAACTTACCTTGATGTAACATATAAAATAAGCAAATAATTAAACCAAACATCATGAAAGAATTAAGTGGCTGGTTAAAAACAAAAAAAAAGCTGAATGCAGCACAAGTGGAGCATTCATATTCTTCTGACAAACTCACAAGCAGCCTTTATTTTGACACATGAGCCACACAACTGCACATGGAGATGCCATTATCGTACTGAATAAAGTATTTACAGGTTCAATAGAGAGCTGGTTACACAGCATGGGAGCTAAGGAAGCAAATGGCATATGTCCACATTGAGGGCGTTTGTTAAATTTGGTTTTTGGTTAAAGCAAAAGCTCAAGGAACAAAGGGTTTGCAAAGCAGATTCAGCAATACAGGAGCCAGAAACAGTGATATTTTGGCGCATGCTTGGATCAGGTGACGGTACAGACTGAAACTATGGCAGCTCACTGAAATGGTTACAGAAAGTAATGGCCCTAGATTCTAGGTGAAAGCCAGGCAAGCATACGTAGGGAGCACTGAATCACAAACTAGAAATTGTATCAGCGACCGTAATCTACAGCTGTAAGCAAGAAGTCAAAGGATGAATTTTGTGGCTATTAAATTTAGGGGTTAATTATACTAAAATTTAGATTAAAGTATTTATTTAATATTAAAGAAATGCTAAATTTATTTCAAAGCCTGTATTATACCTATGCCAAACATGAGCCAGAGAATCAAGGAGAAATTATGATTAAGACTAATTTATTAACATTAAATATTCATAAGTACAGTATTTAATCCTTATAATGGAATGTTTAGGTTTTAAAAACTGCTAACTACATTTTTACAGGAAACACACTAGACAATTTGATACTCTATTCATCCTACAAATATATGAAATTGAGGCTCTTCCATACTTCCATAAAAAGCAAACCAGAGTTTGACCTAAAAAAGTATGTCAACTATACATTCCATATATAAAACTGAATACAGTTTAGTTATTTAAAGGACATACAGCTGAGATGTGACTCAAAATAAGCATTTCAAAGTTATTATGAAAAAAAATCTCTTCACTTTAAATACCATGCTCTTTCTAGTAATCTATAGACATAATTTTGGGAAAAATGAAAATTTAATTGTTCTACAAATTATATCACATTATTGTATTTTTTCTCCCATGGGTCAAAACTCCTCATAGATACTATCACAAATCTTTGAATATGCTTTTTCAATTGTAGGCATGAACTGAGTTCTAAATCAGTACCTCACACTGGTCCTTTTTAGGGATGATGTCAGCACACATAGGCTGACATTAGAATTAATTCACTTTATTACTGTTACTTTTCTAGAGCATGGCCTCAGCTTGATATCTTGCCATCTTTTTATTTTATCATTTTTCTGAAGTGCAGGTAAAACTGGTACAAATCCTTAAAATGACAAGTTGTATCTCAGAAACAAGCAAGTGATCAGCACAACACAAAATAAGCCTTTATTAAACTCGATCCCTTTGAGATTTTAGGCAGTTACATACTTGCAACTAAAAAACACTGTCTGCCTGAAGTTTTATATTCAACTCTATTTTTAAATAGCTCTGGGAAAGAATAATGCTGCCCTAGGAAATCTTTTAATCCTGAAATAAAAAAGCAGTAGATTGTTATTCAACCTAATTTTCAAATGAACAGGGGAGATAAAGTATGAGCTTGGATCAAGTAAAGGCTTTTAATGTAATGATCATCTACCTTGTTAAGAATGGCATATAAAGCTATATTCTTCAATACTTGAAAGTGATACTCCAAACAGTAACAACCTCAAAGAAGATAAATTTCCCTTAATGAAACAGAAATTTAGAAAGTTCAGTTTAAAAGAAGTTTGCAGCCTCAAACTGGGTAGGATTAGTATCTGCCTGAGAAAAGATTCTCCTCATAGAGGAAATGATGTTCAAATACTGAGCAAACATCAAGACCTAGGAATCTGGGATGTTAACATGGTAGCTGGCATCTAGTACACACAGGACCAAAATGAAGGTTTTGCTAAATGTGCAAAAAAGAAAAAGTAAAATTGTAATCTATTCCTTGACTGTGCAATTTCAGTTTTTATTTGTAACTGAATAATCATTATGCCACATTTTGTTAATACAGAAAAGCTCACGTATCATATATGCTGCATTTGTGCCTTTTCGAATTCTAGCTAATTCCTGAAAACTTAGTAAAATACTGAGAACCAAAAGGTACCTAACTACTTTAGGCTTAGTTTTTGCATATCTGCTCATGAACACTTCCCAAAGTGAAAAGAGTCACTATTGAGATCAGAATTCAAATTTCAAGAACCTCTACCACTTATCTCCACTGATCTACCACATACACAGACACAGACACACAGACACACACACACACAGTCGCATGTGTACACACACACACGCGTGCACACACACACACAAACTGTGTAGGAATTAGCCTAGACTGGATGTGTAGAGAGTGTTTGCCTCGTTTAACAATGGCACTTTTAATATCCAAATAGTGCTAATTACATGAGAGGCATTCCACAAACATGTACTACTTAAAAGATTTTTATTGAAAAAAAATTTAAATAATTTAGATAAGCACGCTGACATATTTTGTACATATTTATTTATGAGTGGCCTCGCATTTTCTTATTTTGTAAAGCAGTAATTATTTTTTTGTTTCAACTTAACTGTTGCTTCAAAATAAGATGAATTTTTTTAAACAAACGTAATTCTGACAGTAAACCAAAAAAGTACTTCCTAATTTCAACCAGTAATCTAAAGCATACCTTATCACTAGTAACAAATTATCATAATATTGAAAAAAATTTGGGGTATAATGTTGCTCTGAAATCTATGATTTGGCTAAAACATTTTTTAAAACTTTCCAAACTGTTCTCAAAAACTACAGAAAAGCTATCTAGTTTTAAACAACTCATTTTACTAACTGCGGGCCTAACACATCAATCAAAAGTACCAAGATTGGAAACTATTTCAAACTAATACATAATTACATTTTTAAACCACATTATGTAACTACTATGTATTTCCTCTTAGCATTTCCCAGAAAAAATATGTAGGCTGACATGAATCGTATACAGAGAAATAATCACATACTGTACTTTTCTAAACTTACTGAGACGTCATTGGTTGAAAACATTATGTATTTGTGCCATTCAGAAATACTTGTAATAGTTTCTCAAGAGACAAAACAGAAGACCATAACCATCTGAGAAACAATGAGCTAAGATTATTTATATTTATTCTTCAACTATTTTTTTGCAATCCAACTTGGCAATAAGCCCGAGTTTCCAAAGCACAGGAATCATTGCTCATTCAACCCTTACAGAGTTGTAGGTATTTCGTGAAAAAATACTCCCTCTCAGCTGAAAGCTGACCAGAGCCTGCTTCACTTGCCATATTCCACTAGTTACTAAGTCCTGCTGATTTCTTATTTGGGGATTTTTTTTTTCTCAAACTCACTATGTAGCCCAGGCTGGCCTTGAACTCACCACTGTCCTGCTTCAGCCTCCAACGTGCTAGGGTTACTGGCGTGTACGGCCGTGCCGGGCTCTCAGCGACGTTTTGAGGGTGAAATGACCTATTACCATAAACACTGGAAGCATGCCTGGCACACAGCTAACATCCGCAGGGCTGGTTCTCTTTCAGCACCAAACCCTTGTTACCGCCTCATGATGACTGCACACCCTCCCTAACTGGCCGCCCTGGTTCCTATGTTGTCTGATAGTCAATCACCTAAGGCAAATGGGACATGGACTACTTGTCTTATTGCTAAGTAGTCTTATTCCTAGCATATTGCATACAAGATCTGTAAATACCACATCCTCTACCTACTGGCAAAATTTACCTTGCTTTCTCAAAGTCTTTCAGTTGCCAGGACTGAAACATAAGAAGTAAGATGAAAAGAGGCAATGCTTATTTGAATAAACTCTCAGATAAGAGATACAAGAAGGAATCCCTTCTTCCTATTCTATAAGAATATTTCTATAAGAATATTTGCTACCTAGCAAAGCAGGAGAAAAGGAGATGGGGGAAAAAGCTAAACTGATCGAGACATTTTGTACTCCGTAGCAAAAAAGTTAGTTAAGGATGAAGTAACCATGTAAATACCATCGAAAGAGTACCAACAAGCATATTTTACAAATGCTGGAAGTTTCAGAACCACACACAAAGCACATATTAACATGGGTCTAAATATACTGCCTGAAATGTAAGTATATGTGAGTGTCCCACACATCCTTCAAATCTGAGCTCAGGAACCACCAGCTCCATAAGCTTGCCCCACACAAGGTTAATCACGCCTTCACAGTAAATCATTTAAGGTTTTCTTATCTTTCAAGAATATGAGTTTTAGCCTGGCGAGGTGGTACACACCTATAATCCCAGCACTTGGGAGGCTGAAGCAGGAGGATCACTGTGAATTCAAGACCAGCCTGGGTTACAAAGTGAGCTAGGCCAGCCTGAATTGCATAGCAAGACCTTGACTCAAAAAAAAGGGAAGAAAGAATATGAGTTTCATCACAATACAAGAACTGGCAATCTTTGCTTTCAAATATCTGGCAAACTGTATAGCACAAAGTAAATTCTGATACAGTCACTGGTATCATGTATCACTTAACTAGGATACATATATTTTGAGAAATGCTTCATTAGAATGTATTTATACAACGATGACTGCTACAACATCATTAGGCAATATAATCTTTTTCTGAATTACTATCACATATGTGACTCAACATTGACCAAAAAGGCAGATATTCTGCAGATCATGGCTAACCATGCTCATGTAATCCATGCAGGGGTTGTGTAATACGTCTTCCTACATCGATTCACAGTTAAACGTATCTGAAATAAGAGTGTTGAATAATTATGAAGTATATTTAATATGGTATGCTTTTTCCTTTTTCTGGGAAGGCTATTAAACTAATGATGCGTTATATAATGTATGGTATCAGAAAAGCCAGGAAATATGGTATCAGTAAACAATTCTACAATTAATTAACAATTACATCAATTATTTTCTTAAGTCAATTCCTGATTCTCTATGGTAATAAAAAAAACAATTACTAAATAGTTCCAAATTAAAGAGAACACATATATGTTTGATTATATTTCTGAAATATATTACATGTTCCTCAGAATTATCAAGTTATTTTTTCTAAACTAATTATCAAAATCAGCTTTATTTCTGAAGATATACTAGCTACTCTAGGAAAGTCTAATGCTTCAGTTAAAAGCATACTGGCTAGAGAATGTTTGGCTAGAGAACATTAAGCCAAAAATTGTCATTGTTATCTTACTTTTAACAGTCTATAACATATCCGTATTTTTTTCTTCATATACTTCCCACCTGATGTTATTGGAAATGATGGCAAGATATACTGCTTCTTCAACCATGTTTCTCCTTGTCAAACTTGGTGCAATTACAGGGGACAATGTCTTATGCCTGGGAGATTCAGTTTTGGCCCTACCCACTTTCCAACACTATTCACTTTACCATCAGATCTACATACTGTACGTCAATCACACCCTGAAACCTTGACCCTGACTAGATTCTACTTGCTTGAATTATTAATGATCTGTTATGTCTTTTTTTTACATGTAGTTCTTTGCTCTTCACGTTACCTTAAGCTGACCACGTTTTCAAGATACATTCTTTTATGAAATGAAACCAATAGGATATTCTTAAATTTCTCATTAAAAATCAATTCTAAAAATGGTAATTTTAATTCTGATCAGTAATTCTGATGAGTCTTTTTATAATAAAAAGTCAGATTAAAAAATAATTTTCCAGTTGGTGAAAGTCTACAACTGAAAAGGTTGGTCATAATCAGACTGATTACTAGATTGGATTTAGGTAAATCTGCATGATGAACATGAGTTACTTTAGAGTCAAACATGCATTACTTACATCGGAACTTACATCTTGGACTCCTAAGAACAAAAGAGATTTACAATATTGAAAAGATTCTGGGATATTATCTAAAATGTTGAGCTCTTTCGTATTTTTACTTGTCTTTAAAATATACTTTCTAAAAACAAGGAATGAAAAATTCCTTCAGGCAAAATATCAGATTTAATACTGAATTAAAATAATTCTATTATTTAACTTAATTCTAAAAAATAGCCAATGTTAAAACTGAAATACTTATATTAGTAACTGAATATGCCCTTATCAAAAAGAAAAAGTAATAGGTTTTGACCCTAAACCACATCATCAGCTGTAAAGTTCTCTATCTTTAGAGTTATAAGCTATATCAACATATATATTACTTAAAAGAAAAACTGTATTTTTATGTGGAAGGAGAAGGAGGAAAGCATATAGAAGCTGTTAACCCCTCCCAAAATCTGCTCTTTAACAGAGTTACAAATAAAAAATACCAATCACTACATTTTTATAGTATTTAATAGAACACTAAATATATTCTATTCAAATCTAAATATGTAGTTTAAAATACTTTATTTTAAAATTTATAAAGTTAGTCATTCTAGTTATCATACATTTAACAAATATTTGCCTAATCATAAAGCTAACGCTTTTATCATTTATCTGATATAAAAAACTGTCCAAAATGTATAAATAGAGTTTAGTTATCATCCTGAAAATTAATCACCAAAGAAAAGTCACTCGTAACTTACAGCATTACTATGGTTTTGATTAATTCATCATAACAAATTTTTATATTTGTGTTTCCATGGAAACTACAAGTCATTACATATATAGTGCAGAATGTATCTGTGTAAGTGAATTGACATTAAACCTATTTAAACTAGAACATTTCTAAAAACTTCACTGAGCTGCCATAATTGTTGTCAGCATATGTAGTACTGAATGACCATTAAAATACCTGAATTGAAACTATTCCAGTCTAGCAGTTTGTAAGATCTTGTGTTACCCATAATTCCGACAAAGGCTGAGTTCAAAACAGCAAATTAGTAGATCAGTTTTAGGTGCAGAATAGTAGAAATAAAACAAAACAACTACAAACAAAAACAAAACTGACACCATTCAACAGGAACTGGAAAGACACAGACAGTAGAGTTAATAGATAGAAACAGGAAAAAGAGCAGAAGCATGCTATAGTAATCTGACATTAACTAGTCTAATCAATTACCTTCATTTTTAAAACCACCCCATTTGTTTTCATCCTATTTGCTTAATACTAAACAAAGAGAAATTCCAATAAAGAAAAACCTCGAAATAATAAACTAGTGCTACTAGGTGGTAGTGGTTTTAAAAGGAGTTTTTTCCCTTCTATACTGAGAGCAAAATAAAAATTTTCCATATTCACTAGTAAAAAAAAAATAGCTGCAATATTAATTTGAGAATGCAAATAGCATTTTTAACATTGGCACATGAATCTCAATCAAAAGTTTCTCTCAGCAGAGTAACTCCGTGTTACAAAATTACTACATCTTCATTTACGCAGACACTAGTTCAGTGTTTCATTATGTGTTAACATTCAACTTTCCTCAACAGATGAAAATTTTTCATAAAAAATTACATAAGGGCCTTGGCGATTAATGTTCCTTTTTAGTGTATAAGATGTATTTAAAAGAACCCAAGAATGTGATGTTTTAAATAAATATAATAGTGGAATTATTAGAATATATAGTTGATGTGTTATGTAACTGAAAAGAAAACTAAATAAAAACATAATTCATATATCACTAAAAGCATTTATATGTACTTGCTCATAAATTTTAGGGACTAATTCATTAATAACTAAGGGTTTCTACATTAATTAAAAAACTGAAAGGAGAGGAAAAGGGGAAATTGGTAAGCTAATAATTATAACATTCTGTAATAAATATTCCTGTTTTCTTCTCTGGGGCTGGATTCTTATATTTCTTACACAGTCAGAATGAACTGGTAAGTATGATAAATCCCCAAAAGCTATTTTTGTAACACGTATTAGTATCTTAAATATAGTTCTCTACTTAAATTTATTTAAGTGACATTTATTTGTTCTCTCCGACTTTACAGTTTATTCACAGTACATGGAAGTAACAAAATAAAATCAAAATGCTTTTAGTAAACAGAAGACATCACAATTGAATATATTCCTAAAACCATTTTTGGAAGTACCATATAAACAGATGCTATCGATTAAAATATTTGAGTCAATAATCCATAGAAACACATGTAACTACCCTTAGGTCATCCAGTTCATATTGAGTATCTTAATTCAATATTTCTTTCCACTTCACAAATAATTCAATTCTTAAATGCAAAGATACAGAACTTGACAGTGCTCAAGAATACATTAAGGTAGCATCAGTCTTAATTTTCCTGGAAGTATTGCACTGTACACGGATAGTACAATGAAGAAAAGATCTTAAATTGATCAGAAAAATAAGACACGGGGCAAAAATAAACTAAGAAGAAAAAAGAAAAGACTGGTGCTCAAAAGAAGGGTTTGCTAAGTTTTAGAGTTAAATAAACCTGGATAAGAACTGCTGCTGTGAAATCTCATTCAGAGTCCAGAAGAATTCCACTGTGCTTCTCTGTAATTAACTCACACACAATCAAACCCAGAGCATAAATTAAATATCCAGAAAATTTTAAGTGGTAATGCTCTATCATCTACAGTCTTAAAATCACTATCTGTAATGTTTTCCATGCAATCATTTCAAAGCATTTTACTTCTCACAGCTGTTAATATAAGTGTCACAAAGAGATTACAGCAAGTGACAAAATTTTCAAAGACTATACAGGAACAGACATCAAAAAAGAATACTAGTAAAACTTGTGGTTTGAAGTATAACATCAAAATAAATGACTAGAGCAAAGAGATGAACTTCTAGTCAAAAAACAAATGTAAGAATCACTTTCCACTGCAAAGTTTCTACCGTGTATCATGCTTTTGATTTAGAAAAATCACCAAGGTATTTCTAACCAAAGGATGTCAAATTACTAGGCCTTTTATGTTTATCAACTTTTATAATTCTGTCCCCATCCCTTAAGGAAATGCTACTACTATTCTTACCAGAGTTTCTTGTTAACTCTTAGATATTCTATAAAATATTCAGAATTATGATGTAAAACAATACTTTTAGGAAAAAAGAAATTAATAACCTATAAAAGGCTATTGCAAATAGAAACAATTAAGATCTTAAACCACGGCTATAATGGTCAAACTGTAAATTTCCCTGAGTCAAAAAAAATAGTTGACTCAAAAATGACTTAAGGAATCCTTCCAAGTGATACCTTGGCCAAAAATAAATCAAGTTCTGCTTATTTTGCATAGAAAAGCAACTAAAATATATCCCTAGTTTGATTACTTTTAATTAAGACAGCTGCAAATATTTTAAAGTAGCACATACCAGTTTATATTCTTTTCATTTCCCTTTCAAATATGTTTGACATATAAAATACTGTAAAACTCAATCCTAATAAGCACAACTTAAATAAAGGCAAACAGTAAAAACAAACTGTTAAAGAACATACCAAGATTGTGGATACGATCCAAAAGCTTCACAGAGCGTGCACTAACAACACCGCCCACATGCACAAGAAATCCAGGAGGAAATGCCGTCAAAGTAAAAAACGGAAATTCCTAGTACAAAGAAAAGGGGAATAATGCAACTGACATGAAGCATAAAAAAAAAAAACCAAAAACAAAAACTAAACTGCATGTTAAAAAATTTGTCATAAAGAAATGCCCTTGACACCTTGAAATAAAAGGCTACCTATTTATTATAGATTACATATTCTTTGTAATTTTACTGATAGAGTTCCAAATCCATTTCTCCATGTTTACAATGTTACACAGAAACTGAGAAAAAATTGTTTTTCAGAGTTTAATTAGAGGTATTTGGCACAGTTTGCCTTCTTCCCCGACTTCTCCTCTGGTGGCACCCGGGGATGAGCAAACCGGCCAGCCTCTCTGGCCAGTTAGCTACGTGTTTCTCAGTGAGAGGCCTCTTCACACACACCCAAATACGAGCTAGTGGTAAAGACCCCAAAGGCCTGGGGAAATGGAACTAAGGGAAGGGGACGGAGAGGCTGGACAGTATGCATTAAGAGGAAGGGGAGGCGATAAACACTAATGTCAAGTTGAGGTTGGGTACAGAGTAACTGTGTGGAATTATTTATACTCCTTATTCCAACAACAGCAGAAGAGGTACAAATACAAGGCCTCGAATGTACAGTGAGCAAGTAGGTTAAGTACTTAATGTCAACGTTAGGGAGGCAATACAATTCTACACATTTTCCCAAATGTCAATCTCCCTTTTCTCTTAAGGACATAAAATTTAAGTGACAAGGAGAAGAACCCAAGAAAGAAATGAGAAAATAGTGAGAGAAAATTCACTGAAACACTGGAGGCCCAGGAAGAAAGGGAACCTCCTTGGGTTGCCCCAGATTACAGGCCCTGTACATCATACAAAATGAATAAAAGTGAGAGGATCTGATAACCAACCTGTCTGGCTACAAGATTAAGGCAGTTCCCTGAAACGAAAGTCACTTACCGGTAGCCTCAACTATTTTGAACATAACTGAGAGCTGGAAAAATAAGCAAAACAAGGCTCTCCACAGTCAGCAGAACTATTATGGTTGCGAGTATTAAAGCTCATGCATTGTATTCATAAGAGTTCTCCACAGATGGTATTCATACTGTGATATATAATACATACAAATATACATGAATTCTAAAGTATATCATCGTATCTTTGAGACCAGATTAAATGCAACACATAAAAGCTGGGAGAGATACAGAATACTGCTCGAAGCTGGCACATATAAAAGCAGAAGACTATCAACTGGCTGCTTGGAGCATGGGGACTACAAACTCACGAAAGCATCATTCACAAAGCAGAGCAACTTGGAATCATTTAGCAAAAGGCAAACAATCCTTTATACCTCAGTAAGTCGTGAAAGTAGAGTACAAAAAAATGTGTTTAAAATAAATGTATTTTATATTGAAATTCAAAACTTAGAAATAATCTTTAATAAGAGCAAGAAAAATCTACGTAATGTAAGAAAATAGTGAGACCCAATCTATGGAACTGTCCCTGTTTGACCTGGCTGACAAATAGAGAGAAAAGAGAAGAAATGAGAAGATGAAAGGGGAATCTATCATTTAAGTGTATTAGAAAATACATTATCTAATTAGTCAAATGCATTGGAAAATACATTCTATCAGCCAAATGTATCCTATTTCCAGTTGTTTAAATGTAAGTTTTACATGAGAGATGTCTGGGTGAGCCTATTATTAAAAACATGGGTATTTTAACTACTAAGGTGTGTCTTCAAGGTTTTTTCTTTTTCTTCAATTTTAGGGATACTTCTATAATTTCCTCAAAATACCTTAGCCATGTGATTTTCCCCTAGAATATAAGAGCACCTCACATTTAATCTTTATACTGTTAAATAAAATTTTATAAGCTATATGAAAAACTACTATACTTCAAAAACTCACACACGAAGTGAATTCACACACTGGAAACTATACACACAAAAAATTTTAGGGAAGTATTTTAAAAATGAATCCACATGACTTCTCTGTTCAGTATTCTTGCTCTGTTTTGCTTTCTCTGTTTCTTTTGAAACAGGGTTGTGCTAGGTACTCCACCCTGAGCTTGAACTCACAAGGCAGCTGTGGCCGGCCTCGAACTCAGGATTCTCATGCCTCAGCCTTCCAACGCTGTAATTAGACATATTCAGGATCTTTTACTCATCTCCACAAATTTCTGGAGACTCAATAAAGGAATGGAAGGGAAAGTAACACACTAGAGCTGATCAGAAAAAAAAAAATTATATGGTAACGGTCACCCTACAAAGACAAAGTCTGTTCTATTGACTCAAACACTGTCTCACAACTTCCCAGTTCACTAATAATCCGTGTACCAGCTCACTTTAAAACACAGAATCTAACCTACAGTAAATAAAAGTGTTATTAATCGAAATGCCATCTCCAAACTATTCTCTAATTAGAAGAATGACTGCTGCAATCAACAGCAGACTGTTAGGTATCTGTCATCTCCACCACCATGACCAGGGATGCGGCCACACACTTAGTGTTTAAAACTGTGCCAAATGGTCTTTCCATACCCCCAGAGAGAGGTACCATTATCTCCATGTCACCTTTTTGGTTTTGCGAGGGATTGTTTTTGTGAGTGTGTATACCAGAAATTGAACTCAGGACCTCGCATTTGCCAGGCACACACTGCATCGCTGAGCTATATCCCTGCACCCTATCTCCCTGTTTTAGATGAAAAATGAAGTCAAGGATGCATTTTATTCCTAGGCTCTTCTTCAGCAATAAATCTTATCATCTGGTTCCCTTGTTAATCCTCATTTAAATATTAAAAATTTTATTTTAATATGTAATCTTACTATATCTGATGACTTAATAATTTTTTCCAACGAAAAGCACAGTTTCCTTAAGGTCAGCCCGAGCACATCCCACTTTGAATATCTAGATGTGAATTTTAGAACTATGGAAGACATCTCCTTCACAAAGTCCTTATAATTAAAATATTTTTCAGATGGGCATGGTAGTGCATGCCTATAATCTCAGCATTCAGGAGGCTGACGCAGGAGGATTGCTGTGAGTTCGAGACCAGCCTGAACTACATGGCAAGACTTGGTCTCAAAAACGAAAGTATCCTTCCCTGTGTCCACAGATGGACTTTACTTGTTGATGCTACCACATAATCAGATACATGAGGCATGTAAATATTTAATGGTGTGTGCTTAAAGACAGGCTAGTTGAAAAATCAATAGAACATAGTGGAAGTATTATTTTCCAGACAGTATTTAAAAGATATTCAAATGGCTTTTTAAATCAAAAACTGTTATTATTCCAAGAAAAGAGTAAACTTTTTAGATATATAAAATTCCAGGGGCACATACTTCTCCTCTCAGCTACTCTAGAGGCTGAGGCATGGAAACTGCCAAGTCCAAGGCAGCTCAGGGAGGCTCCCTGAGTAAACAGGGCTGCGATGAAACCCAGTGGTAGAGTGCCTGGCTGACAGGCAGCAGCCCCTGCCTCAACCCACCAGTACCACAAAAGAAGCAACTCCACGCCGGATTCCAACAATGATGTACTGTACAACTGACCTGACTTCTAAAAAGGTCACAATTCATCACAAGTTTGCTTTTGTTTCAATGTATCCCAGACTACACTTGTGTGACTAGATATTTTTAAAAAAGGTTCTTTAGTAAAAATACTTTGGGAAAACTAGACTAAATGAACTAGGTCTAGTTTGTTTGTTTGTCTATTTTGAGACAAGGTCTCACTGCGTAGTTTAGGCTGCCCTTGAACTCACTATGTAGTTGAGAATGGCCTCAAACTCACAGTAATCCTCCTGCCTCAGCCTCCCAAGTGCTGGGATTATAGGTGTGCGCCACAATGGTTGGCTAGTTAACCAGGTTTCTTTACTAAAGAAAAAAGTACACCCCAGAACCTAAAAAGTACCTTCACTTTTCTTTTCTGAACTTACAACTAAGTAAAACTTTTACTTCTGCATCTCATTAAATGGTACGTATTGTCAACAACTTGTCAACTTAATTAATCCTTTTGTGAGAGAAAAGAGTAACTTTACTCTTGAGAACTGCTAACTTCGGTAACCCATTAAATAAAACAAATTGGACAATTAAAGTTTCTCTTTGCTTGAGGGAAAAAAAATTCATAGGTGGTCAGGGATTTAGCTCAGAGGTATAAGTGCCTGCCTGGCGAAGGCGACATCGTGAGTTCAATTCCAGGTACCAAAAAAAAAAAAAATTCCATAGGATTTCCTAAGGGTGATTTAGCAAAGGACAGAAATACTTAAACAAATATTTAAAAAGTGTACTAAGTGGATCTCAATGACATGATCAAGTTGGCAGAATTAAGGCAGAGCTGAACATATATGGGGAGAATCTGTCATACTTCTGTACTAGCTTTTCCCAAAACAAAAGCCATTCCAATGGCAGCCATGGGTGAACGGGAGACCCAGAAATTACAATGCTTTTGTTATTTATTATGAACAGAATCATAAAATAATCTCATAAACTGAAGTAACTGCTACTGCATGCGGAGATAATAGTGCACTGTCACAGCAGTTATGAACTTAGGTTTTACACAACACAACTGTAAATGGAAACAATACTTCTCAATATCCTTGTATTTTATTCCATGAAGACTGTTTAGTAATGTACGTTCAATGTGTTAATATACTCAATATCTTTGGAAGTTTAAAAGCATATTTGAAAATAGAAATTTCATCCAAACTCAATCCAAAATGATTCTAATTTTTTTTCCTCTTAAAAGTGAAATCATTTTAAAGATTCTTAGTAAGGACAGTAAAATTATACCATACAGGCAAAACCTCATTATATCCAATTTCATGGTCAAGTTTTTCTGCTGATGTGAAACCTATGATAGTAATTAGATTACAAGAAATCATATTCGTAATGTAAGGGACACTGCAGGAAATATAAAAATAGGAGACAGCAGAAATAAGGACATTCTAGTGTAAAATCACCACAAACGAACATACAACTTCACTCTGATCCTCTTCTCTTCCATGCCTTTAGTCTCGCTATACTGGCTTTTACCAGATGACCTAACGTCTAAGTGGGCCTTTGGGTGGCAGTAGTTGGTGTGCATACAAGATGTGAGAGTAGCTGAAAAGTAACTTGCTGAACTGGATGTAAACAGTTCATCTCATTACTCTGCTTAATTCAACTTGGCTCTCTTCAGCTTTTCTAAAATGCAAATAGTGTATACAAAGATACTTTCAGCAGAAGAAAAAAAGTACAAAAAAAAACTATGATTTTAATACAGTCTGAAAAAGGTATTCCCAAGTACCACACTCTAGAAAAGAAATACCTTTACTTTGTGAAATACATTCTTTTGTAGGTGTTTACTGTGTTTCACCTTTTTTTCTTCCAAATGCTAGTGTAAAATGAAACATAAAAGAAAATTTTGTAAATGCTTATAGCTTCCAAATCAGACATACTGAAAGCTATGGAACTGTGTATTAATATAACTGACATAGCACACAAAATCATGCACTGTATTAGCAGAAGAAAAAAAAGAACATGAATGAACCTCACAGAACTATTTAAAAAAAGTGCAATATGGAAAGAAAAAAGCTGGCAACATTTGTTAAAAGCTTAAATAAAAGTAAATGACCAAGATTAAAACTAGAAAAGCTTCTACTACAAGAAATAGGCTCTCACACATGTTCAGAAACATACCCGCCGTTTACAGAACCTATGAGGTGATCCTCCCTTAGCAATGAAGTTTATGAAAAGAGAGAGAAAGAGAGAAATCATCCCCAAACTATAACTACTCATTTTCCCACTAAACAAATGTAACTAAATATTAAACATAATATAGAACTGTACATTTTATACATTCTATTCTGTACAAAATAATACTGTAGTATTATTTATACTAATCTGTAGAATATACTTTTTATTTCTAAGAGTTCATCGGTGATAAAAATAATCCTGCCAAATAAACATACTAATACAATAAAGAATTATTTTTAATAAAATGCTACTAGAATATTTTTTCTGCAAAAACAGACATTTCCTTTTCTATATCATAGCTATAATGGAAACAGAAATGCTCAGTGGATAGTTCCAAACAATATTCCTAATAATGGACAAAACAAAAATAACTATACAATAATTCCAAACCAAAAGTAAACATTCAAAAACAAATGACTTTGGTATCTTAAATATATTGGGGGTTCAAAATTGCAGTACCACAGATACAATCAAAAACAGCTTATGAAAGCATGTAAGTACATGGAAGTATAAGATAATACAACTATAGGAACTGCACAAAAAGAGATTATCAAGTCAGTCTTACCCTCTGTTCCAACGCTGACTGAGTCTGCTGCCTTAAAAGAGCTTTAAATGGCCCTTCTTTCCCAGCACTACCACTTCCCATTCCTACAGAACATGGCACATAAAAGACAACAAAACACAACAAAAAACCAACTGTAGAAACAGAGTTTCACTGTGTTCATCTTCATAAATAATCAAGTCAAAATATAAAATAATTCCCACATTAAGTATTCCAGATGGTAACTAAAGTACTTATTTAATATAGCAACAAACTTTTCTATAGAAGATGTCAAAGTTTTGATGCCAGCTAGTTTTATACTGTGTTCTTAAGAATTATGAGAAAAATTCTATCTTTAAAAATATTCCACCTTTAAAAACTGAGTCTTCTAACAAAACTCAAAATAACAAGTTAAAAACACTAGGATAGAGCAATATTAAATGTTTAATTAAAAGCAACCATAAAGATAAAAGCACTAACTGTGCTCACTTAAAATACCCCAAAATTCTCTAAAGTACATGACATTTAGGTAATTTTCCAATGCAGTAAATTTACATTCTGATAACTCCTCATTTCTAAACATAATATGACAAAATAGTATTAATTTTATATTTTTCAACATGCATTCTAAATATCAACATAAACTTTTTGAATAAAAAGTAAAATTCAAAGACACGTAACAGACACATCACAAATGTACATAGTTATGGATGAAAGAACTGTACTTTCCAAACTCTCAGATCCATTTATTAAGACATAATTTTAAATTTCTTCTCCTGTCTTATTTTATTGATTTGATAGTACCACTAGACCAACTACGGTCCAAGAATTATAGAAAATGAAATGGTTAAGAAGCTAATGCTCTACAGACTAGAATCAATTCCATCTTGTGAAACTGAAAACGAATACAACCAAATTTGTTGCAATCACTTAAAAAGGAACTAATTTAATTTAAATTTTTAGCTGTTCTTGGATAAGGAAACAAAGGTTAGCGTGTGTATAGTCCCATTCTGTTCTTTAAAAACAAAATAAATTTCTTTTTTATGTAATCTAAACATTTTTTGAGACTATACAATGCTAAACAGAAATAAAACTAAGTTCTTTATATGAAGCATATTAAAAGCCACAAAATAAAGTGTAAATTTGTAGTGGTAAATAAAATATCAGAAAATATAACAGAATAATTGGATTAATTAATGCAGTAGACAGAAAAAAAAGGATAATGAAAGAATAGCACCAAAATGAGACTTAAACTGATTCAAACAGAGTAATTTACTAATGTTAACCATATGGTTTAGCAAAAAGATGGTACAGGTTCAATGTAAATGGTTAGTATGAAGGGAAAGAAAGTAAAGCACCTAAAACAGAAATGCTAGTAATAAGAACCTAAATAAGTGTTTTAACTATCCAGATTTATGTCCTTAGACATAAAATTTTTCAAGCATAGTTTACCAAATATTCATAATTATCAATCATGTAGTTCTCTATGGTATCCTTTTAATTGTTTAATTCTGCCTATCAGTAAGAAAATTAATAGAAATTTAATAGAAAACAAGCAATAATTTGGCTTAGTAGGAAATAATTTCTTTAAAGATGATTTAAAATTAAGGGGTTAAAAAGCTGACATAACGTGATCCTACCAGAGGCTGCCAGGAATAGCTCTTCACTGAAAGAAACACTCTTCCTCAGAACGGGGCTGCCAAGGATAGAATGATGAGGGGGGAGGCTAGATTCCGAGAGGAGGAGACAGGACTTTTTAAGATGAAGGGAACCACAAGAGAGGGGGGGGGAGCTGGGACACAGGTAAATCCTAGGTCCCTGTGGGTAAGGTGCTGTGGAAGAAATCAGCAGAGAAAAGATGTAGGTTCAGAAGATGATCAGAAAATGCAGGGTAAGGAAAGCAATGGTGAAGCAAAATGTAACAGTAAAAATGATTTTTTAAATGTACAAACAAATTACACTAAGAATATAGAGTCACTAGTAAAATCATCTACCCAACATAATACACACAGAAGGCACAGCTTAACAAAAACCTTTTCAAATTCTGCATTAAAGTTTTTTAAATCACTAACTTAGGACTTCATGCTATTTTAAGCACATTTAACTGACTTCAAAATACTTAAATTACCTCTCTTAAAAATTCAGAAGGTTAAAACATACCACATTTTCAAAGTGTTAAAAGTTAGAAACTTGTTGCCTCAAATGTAGTACAAACCCTAATACAAAATAGTAAAGTACAATACCTGAATATTGTACTGGCTAAAAGATACACTCTTCGGTGTTTTAACTGAATACCCAATTTAAAAGATCAATGCTAGTATGACATTAGGTAGACAATTACTGAAGTATTAACTTCTCTGTCTTCAGCTTTGAGATGTCAATACTTTCTTTTTCCTTTAAAACTTTCTATACTTTGATCACAGTACTATTAGCATTTTCAGAGATTTAAATACCCTTGGGGTCAAATATCTTATGCTTGAGAAAAACCATATAAACAAGCAGACTAAAAAAGTCAAATTTAGATATAACGTGTCACATGAGTATTCTGATACTAACACTCAAAAATCCTATTGAGTACTTGGGAAAAAACATAAAATCTCATAAAATGTAAGAATTTAGAATCTACAAAAATACTTAATTTTTAAAAACAGGAGACCAGTCAGAAAAAACAGGCAACAGCACTAACTATAACAACAACAAAAAAAAACCTTTCTCACTCTTACCATTTATTACTTTGGTTCTATTTTAGCTTCCCAGTTTACAAACAATAAATCAAATATAATAAGCTAATCTCACTCTCCACTATTTCTCAAGATACTAATTTAATATACAGGATTGTTAGAAAGCAGAGAATCTTGACTTACATCCTAAATCATAATTTTAGGAGTTTAAGAACAATTCTAATTTTGCCATCTTATATCTCTATGAGAAGTGGGAATGTTCTTCAAAACTATTCAAAAATATTTTAAGATTCATGCAAAGGTCAAGAGACTAAAACTGGCTAATAGTCTATAAATTAATGAGGCAATAAATAATTATTCGCTAACAAAACAATGTATTTGGAGGCAGCTCATAAATAAATACATGAGAACATTAGTAAATGAGTTTTTAATAACTAATAACACAAGCTTTCACTGCTAATACAATTGATTGCTAATCTGAAAGCTAAGGGAAGAGAAGTCTGATTCACTTTATTACTTGACAAACTTCTTTAGGCTTTGCCTTTTTTTTTTTAAATGAAAGAAAAAGAGCCACGTATGGTGTTGCACATCTGTAATCCCAGTACTCCAAGAGGCTGAAGCAAGAGGACTACAAACAGTAGCCCTAACTTAAATAGACCCTGCCTCAAAATTTAAAAATATAAAATAATAAAATAAAGAGCTGGGGATACAGCTCATTGCAAAGGCCCTGGATTCAATTTCCTCCTACTACAAGAGAGGGGAGAGAGGGAGGAAAAGGTGGAGGGTAGGGAAAGAGGGGCACAAAAACAGAAATGAGAAAAACTAAAGAAAAAGTAAAGAAAAAAAGGGAGACACCAAGGAAACATTTTCAAAACTATCTATGATGTGACAAAAAAATAAAAACGCTAGGAGTATTGAATAGTGGCCTGGAATATAGTCAGTGAACCAACACCTCAAAAATATTTTTGAGATAATTTATTCTCCAAATATTATCACGAGTCTTTTTTGCTCTGTCAGGAATATTAAAGTCAAAAATTTCTCAATTTTTATTTTAAAAAAACTTTACTTCAATTGAATAGTTTAATTTTTATAGTATAAATATGGTTAAAACATTTATTTACCATATTTTTAAAAAATAGAAATTAAGTGGATGGTCTTTCTTATAGTCCTTCTTCAAGAAATAGTTCTGATTTAGAATCAGATGTCTTTTCATTGTTTTTACAAAATCTGGGATCATTTTAAAAATATCTTTTCTAGTGCCGGGGATTTAGCTTAGTGGCATAAGCGTCTGCCTGGCAAGCGCAAGGTCATGAGTTTGATCCCTGGTACCAAAAAAAAAAAAAAAAAAAACCTTTTCTAACACAAAAATAAGGTTATTACACATGATAAATTAAAACTAACATAAATAAGAACTATGCTTTAATCAGTCTGATGGGGATTGCCTAACAAAATACTATTTATAAAAATTATAAATCAGTCTTCTACATTCCTAAATTTACTTTTAATTTTTCCTAAAATTAACTTAATTTAAGTAAGTTTAACTCCATTTTAGGAAATAAGAAACTAACCTTTTACCAACATTTATTATAACATATTCCTAGGAGCCCACAAATACTACTCATAAAAATAAAAACGGGGGGCCAAGGATTTAGCTCAGTGGCCTAAACGCCTGCCTGGCAAGTGTGAGGTTGTGAGTTCGATTTCCAGTACCAAATAAATAAATAAATAAATAAATAAAAATGGGAGCATGAAAAAATTATAAATGTAATAAATTGAAAAATATTCCTCAAGAATAAGACTCATAATACCAAAGTTTTAAACACTGTAACAACAGATGAAGAGATATACTCAAGCATCACCATTTCAGTTTTGAGACTTTTTTTAAATAATAGAATTCTAGAATTAAATCCAGAAATGGGCAGAAACAGTGATTAAAAACTCTTTACATTTTAAGAAGAATTTAATTGCAAGCTATTGGGTGTTACTTTCTATCCTCATGCTTTAAAATGTTATTTGTCTTAATTTGAGATGAAATGAAAAATGTCTCAACACAAAAATAAATACTGGATTGGATACCTACACCGTGATTAAGCTAACAAAATGCTGATCTCCAATGTCTGACCTACAAACAACTTGCATCCTTTAGTTGTTGTAAACGAAAATGATCACTACTCACATCATCTTTCATCTTAAATGTCAGAAACAGGAGGAAAGATTTGGATGGAAGGCTAATAAGAAACAAAAACAAAAAACAAAAGGTGGGTGGAAGTGCCTTACCAGTTTTGGGTGTCAAACTCAAATCTGTGTCAGAAGAAGAGGACTGTCGACTGTAGGACTTGGAAGGTGAAAAGGAATAAGTTTGGTTTTTCAGAGGGGTTGAGGGTCCTGATGAGTGAGTATTGGGGTTGGGATCTTCATTGAAGGGAATCCTGCCAGAAGAAGGTGGAAAAATATTAAGTAATCATGTGCCAGAGGACGTGACAGTTGGCAGCATGATCCAAACACCAGGACAGTATTGGGGCAGGGCCAGCAGTCATTTCTTAAGTGTGGAGCTGGGAATGAGGCCAAAGACAACCAATTGCTGTTTAACCATTCATCATTTTCCAGATAAATATTATCTGCATTGAAACAGTTAATAAGCCAAGTGAAGAGCAAAGAAGCATGAAATGATAGACTAAGAGAATAAAACGTATTAAACAGAAATAAACAGAAAGTAAATATATGACAAAATATTTTAAATAATGTTTTTAAGTTACAAAAGGAAAAATGAAGGCCACAAATGTGTGTGAAAATAGTCAGAATTGTGTTTGTATTTGCACACACACACACAGCTATCTTTAAAGGAAAGAAAAAATGTTTCCTTATCCTATAGCATCAACAGTGCCACAGCTAAAAGCACAGCAAAGAGGAAAATGAATAGAGCTACACAGAAACATTGCATTTAATGCAAAACAGTTGCTTACCTGTTTTCCAACAGCACTCTTTCACAGATGAAACAGACCCTACTTTGCAGGTTTTGTACATAAAGAAAATTAGCAAATTGGAAGCCTTGCTGTCTATTTCATTTAGCATCTTATGGTCAATTCATTTCAGATAAATGCAGAAATAATCACAAAAACACATATTGAAGGATTCTCTCCCAAACTTACCATATACAATATATCAGATAGGGGTCTGAGGATCTGTGGAAGAGACTTTGGAAGCTGGAAAAATAATTTCACTTCCATACAGTGTGAGCCTTTGTGGCAGCTAAATACAGAAGTTCTCCACTGCAGCTGGACTTGGAGTAGGAAAGGAAGAAGCAAAGACTGGTGGTACCTGCCTACGCTACCTGCCTGCCTGCCTCTCCCCAGCTCTGGAGTCTGAGCAGTCGCGTACCAGTATAGATGAGAGTGGGAACAGACACAGAGAAGTTCTGAGTAAGTCGTGAGCCAGTAGCAGTGTGAATTGGGCTGTTGTGAGTCGAGCGGCATCCATGGCTTGGAGGATGAACCAGCGGAGACCTGAGGGAATTTGCGGTCAAAGCGGAAGAAAAGAAAACAATACATACAACAGATTGCAAAGTTATGTTAAGGTAACTTCCAAGGAGCTTCAGCTCAGGGAGAGAACTTTTTTAAAAATCTTAACATGCAAAAGGTAAGTTGAAATTGAGTCTAGTTAAATATTAATTTGTTAAAATAGTTATCGTTTTAAAGAATCAGATTAATAAATTAGGACTGTGAATAAGAAAAATAGCAAGCAGAATAGTCCATGGGATTAAATGAGAAATAATATTAAGATTTGGATTCTAAACTGCTTTAACATACTTGTTATCATTCATAAAAATAAAACTTACTGTATAGTATTTATGGAGAAAAACACCCATAATGGTAAAAGTCAAATATAAAATTCTCGTATTACCTTTGAAAATGAGGTATGAATTGCTGATATAGTTAATTATATTTTTCTATAGGTAAAGGTATATTACATAAATAAGAACCCTGAGCTTCAGTTTAGCAATTAGTTCATTGTGCAATGTCATTATTTATGCACAATGTAGAGAAAAAAAAAAATATGTGAGTAAACTATGGCATCACCACACTAAAGATGGGCCTTGGACCCAACTTTTCCTGGCCTTTTAGCTCCCTTTCATCGCTGTACTAGTGACTGCTTAGGGCATGTTCCCACCAATCAATCTGTCAAGGCTCAAACATGAGTTGTCACTTACGAGCCACAAAGGTTTTGCTAGGACCTACAGACCACTGTCTGAAAATGTTACAGATTAGCAACAGGACAACTGTTTCTGCTTTTATTGATAATATGAATTAGAAATATATAAAGTATAACTGAGAAAAATCAGGTATCTTATTTGTTTCCTATTTTTATATAAAAACTGTGGAATGTGTTAATTTATTTCTCAGCTAAAGAAGAAAGTTTGGGGCCGGGGATTTAGCTCAGTGGCTTAAGCACCTGCCTGGCAAGTGTGAGGTCGTGAGTTCGATTCCCAGTACCAGAAAAAAAAAAAAAAAAAGAAGAAAGTTGGTGTTCACTTCAGCAGCACATATACTAAAGCAAAAAAAAGTTTAACACTAATAAATCTAACAATCAGTGTTGTACACAGGAAAAACTATGACTAATATCTCCTAAAAACCGTTTTTTAAGTATAGAATTAATGCACTACACTTAATATACTTTCTACCACCAACAGAATTCAGCTACGAAACACCAAAGAGATATATATTGTGGATTACACTAAACATTTAAAAGGAAAAAACAAGTTTATGAAATACAACACATCATTAAGTAAAATAAAATGATAATACAAAATGTTCAAATTATGACATCAAATTCAAATTCAAATCCACTGAAACACTGCCATAATTTATCAGTTCTATGAAGGACTGTCTCACAATAATATCCTTGTGGTATTTCTAATATTAAATCTATTACATCATTCTATATAGAATTCATTTCGGTAATCTATTTAATCTAATCTAATTTATACTACCTTTTATCAAATTCCTATCTAAAACTCACAATATTATTAATGCTAGAATAATTAATCAGCTAAATCACAAAGTAAATTTTGAAATAGCATCTAAATAAATTCATCATTGAAAACACAACAAAGCTAGTCGAAATAAACCAGCCTGAGACCTAGGCATTAAGATGTCATTCAGAAAATCATAATACAGCAACTTCAATTCTTAGTCATGTAAATGTTTGACAATTTAAATCACATGGCTTTCACAAAATCAAAAAAGAGAAAACCTACACCAACAAAGGTTTACATTAATGTGAATGCCATGAAACGTGTTCCCCTGCTATTTGTATCTCATCCTAAGTCACCAACAGGTAATATAGCTTTATCTTTCCACTAAATAACTTAATGGAAAGAAAACTTTAGACATCTCAGCTGCAAAAGTCAGGCCCTTTCCAGGCAGTGGAGGTAACGCTAGAGGGTAGCAAGTAGAGACACCAGTTCTTTTTCTTTAAAGTTGCTATGCGAAGATTATAAAGGAAAATATAAATCCCTCAAAAAGTTACACCTGCAATCTGACTCTACCTGTAGTGGGTGGCAGTTCATATTTTCCCAGGACATATTTAAAATGAACGTAAAGCAAGTTCACTCAAAAAGTATTTCTCATCAATGTTTCCAAATAAAATTAGGCAATATGCAATACTGTGCTCCCTCTTATGAATAAAATTTAACCCAAATGACTAAAGGCAGACAGAAAGGAAATGATTAAAGAAAAAGAATATGCATAATGGAAAAAAGAAATAAAATTTTAAAAAGATTATGGAAAAAAATTTAACGATTGTAATTGTTTTCCATTCAATCTCTCCTTTGTTTTCTTCTGTTTGTTTTGTTTTGGTTTGGTTTTTTTGGTACCAGGGATCGAACTCAGGACCTTATGCTTGCCAGGCAGGCACTGTGGCGCTGAGCTATATCCCCGACCCCCTGACTATTGCTTAATTGGGAAATATTTTATATTCCTAGACTACATATCTGACTCTCTAATGATCTAGAACAGGAGTCAGCAAATTACAGCCTTCAGGCCAAATCCATCTGCCATCTTTTTTGTAAATAACGCTTCATTGGCACAGAGCCACACACATTAGTTTGCTTACTGTCTCTGACTACTACTGCACTACAATGGTAGATCTATACACTAGCATCAGCAAAAGCTAAATTATTTATCAATCCTATTTGGTGTTTACAGAAAAAGCTTGTCAACCTTCCAACTGCAAATATCTCTAGATCAGTGATCCTCAATGAAGCACTAATGGCATTTATAGTGCAGTAAGATTTCACTGGACAGGATTGCTCCTTGGTGCATAGCTTAGTACACATCTCTGGTCACCAACATGATTTATCAACCTAATCACTGTAACAGAAAAACTGTAACAGATTACAATCTCCAGATATTCTGTGTTGACAATACTGGCTGAGTATTGACTGACAATAGCACATATTGAAAATGCTTTAAATCAAAAATTTTCAAAATTTTTTTCAGATTTTGAAAAATTTACATAGACTTTACCAGTTGAATATTCCTAATCTAAATCCAAAATTCAAAAGCTTTAAGTATCATCACTCAAAAGTTTCAGATTTGGGGGCTGGGGATTTAGCTCAGCGGTGTAACTGGCTGCCTTGCAAGCCCATAGTTGTGAGTTTGATCCACAGTACCGATAAAAAAAAAAGTTTCAGATTTTAAATTTTCAGATTAGGAATATTCAACCTGTACTACCATCAACATGCTGAGAATATCTGCCCTTGACACAAATGATGTCACACAGAGCAAAAGCAACCAATAGAAGTGTTTTTGCTGTACTGGTTTTTAAAAACTATATGGGTTTTAAAGTGTATTTCACTTTGGTTTAAGGGATCATCAAACTTTCTTTTCTTTTCTTTTGACAGAGATGGTATGACTATTGCATATTACTGAAATATTTACTATCTGGCCTTTTAAAGAAAAGTTCACCAAGTCAGGTGAAGTGGTGTGCACCTGTAATCCTGACACCCTGGAAGGCTGAATTGGGAGGAATGTTTGAGCCCAAGAGTTTGAGACTTATCTCAAAAGAAAAAGCAGGGGGTCTGGGGTGCAGCTCAACAGCATAGTGATTGCCTAGCAAGCACAAGGTCATGAGTTCAATTCGTAGTACGAAAAACAAAAGAAGGAAAAAGAAAGGGAGAAAAGAAGAAGGAAGGAAAAAGGGAAGGAGTGAAGCACACAGCGAAAGAGAAAAGGGAGGGAGAAGAATGGAGGGTGAAACAAAGCGGGAGAGAGGAAAAGATTTGCCAACCTCAGCTTTCAGACCCCAGTATTTCTATTTAACTACAGTATTTTTATGAGCTGCGTAGTCTCTACACACATTTGAGTTTGAGACTCTTGCATATGTCAATTCTTGCTCTTCTCTCTACTACAGTGCCAACAGTAAACATAATTGGATTATCAGAGGGTTTTAGTCATTCCTTAGAAAGTAAGTAAAATGCCACATAGTACATGAATATTCATTTAATGCTTTAGCTATATAAAGTGTGAGGATCTAAAATAGTTTAATTTCGCATGACTTAGTTTGCATTTCATATTAAGAGTATAAATAAAACATGAAGAATATGGAAATATGTTTAAGTTTTAAATTTTGGAAGTCGGGCTGGGGATTTAGCTCAGCAGCATAAGCGTCTGCCTGGCAAGCGCAAGGTCGTGAGTTCGATCCCCAGTACCAAAAAAAAAAAAAATTTTGGAAGTCATTTCTAATAAGAAAAATCATAGTAGGAAAAAAATGTATGTCAAACAACACTACTAAAATGTTGAAATCAAATGAAAATATACAGGTAAGATAAAAATCTCCGTAAGAACCACGTCATTGTGCATACTTACTCCTTCATTTCTTTGGATGGGGAATTACATGCAGGAAGGAATGCTGCTGGGCTACTTAATTTATCCAGAGTACACGCTGTTCCTATGGCTCGTACCACTAACCCAGACTCTCCCTCCAGATCAAAACACTGCAAGTACCCGACAACTGCATTTCCTCTCATCTCCAGCACTTTCAGGCCAATCTTCCTCTGCAGTTCACCTATTAAAAAAAAAAGAAGAAAATTCATTCTTTGCATCATATATCTATTTTACATACTATATGATCGTGATAGAAAACATGCTTAAAAATCATAGATTTTTAGAACTTGGTGGAACTGGAAAGATTATCTGTGCAGACTTCAACTTTCAGGGAGACAGGACTCATGAGCTGTATTTTATAGATGTCAATGCACTTCAGTTACCAAATACTGTTTGGTTCTGTACTACGGGCTGGTACTCTTTCCTTTTGACTTTTTTATCCCTTTGGACTTTTCCCTGTGCTGTGGATGAAACCCAGGGCTTCACGCATGCCAGGCAAGCGCTCCAGCACACAGCTGACCCCTAGCCCTTTTCACTTCTCCTAAGTGCCGCAGATGCACAGGTGGCCAACAAAGACGAAGCTCCGAGTCTAGAGGTGCTGACAGATCGGTGGGACAAAAGGATACTAAGAAAGTAAATATATGTATTACATAACCTAAAAGTTTAAAAGATATAGAACATAGAACATAAACCTATTATTATACGCTATGTATTATACATGTACATATATCACAGCAAATACAGGTGACAAGTACACACTTATTAAATGTAACATTTGTACCTGTGCATCTTATGTGAAGATATTTTCACACACATACACAAATAAAAACAAATTTTAGGCAGGAAATGGGTTGTCCAAAGAAGACTAAGGAAAAATGAAAACTTTAAGAATATTGTCAACTATTAATGAAGTTTTTTTATTTAAATACCTGACATTAATGAAATGAGTCTCTGCCTAGCCTCATTTGATGCCCTTGGTGTACGAATTCGATCAATCCATTGATACTCTGGGTCTTCGTTGACCACTAGTTCTTCTACAAATCCATGAATTATTACAGCTCTGTAGCACTTCGGAATAGATGTTGCTGTTAAAATAAGTTATTATTACATTTCTGTTTATTACAAAGTTAAATTTCAATTTTTAAAAATGTACATCTGAGTTCCTATCTTTTAGATAGATAATAAACACGTTTTTTATGACAATCTCGGTATGACTATAATACTTCCAATCATATAGTCTGCTAAGATCCATTTTATGCTTAGAAATAATTTTTTTTCATGTGTGTGCTCACTTTTGTCATAGAAGCACAAGTCTAAATTTTTATAATTCAGAAAACAGATAAGGATCTAACATAAATATGAAGTTCAAAAATTCAAAATTATTCAAATAATCACACAAATCTATACAATTTTTATAATTTATCGGCTAAAAAATGCTTAAGAGGTTGATAGGGAAAAAGGAAACCTTCTATACTGTTGGGAATTTAAACTAGTACAATCATTCATCAAAAAACTAAAAATAGGAATTCCATTTAATCCAACTATTACTCCATCAGGAATCTTCTTGAGACAGTTTAATGATATCACACTACTGGGACACATGCATATCCATGTTTATAGCAGCACGATTCATAATAGCTAAATCTTGAAAGAACTGATAAAGAAAATGTATTTATACACAATGGAGTACTACTCTGCTATAAAGAAAGATAAATCTGAGTCATTATGGACTTGAGTCTATAATGTTTTAAGTGAAATAAATCAGACACTCAATTATCATATGGTTTCTCTTACATGAGAAACCCAAAGTACAAAGAAAGAGCAAAATAAAAGTTAGATAATAGGAAATAAGGATCTTTTGCAAATGGAAAGGGGACCAAGAGATGGGGAGGTGGGCAGAGAAGAGGATATAAAAAGAATTAATAGATAATGAATTTTTAAAAATCTTCAATTAGTCAAAGTTCTTCACGAAAGTTCTTCTGTATCTCGCATCTGCGGTACACATACCACAAATATCAAACCCATGACCTTTCTGACATAGCCCTATCACACAGCACTGCAGTTTTTAATAATCCATGATCACAGAGCCAACTGATTCTGTAGTCAGTATAGACTCTGTAGACTCATTTAATATGTGAGAACACTCATTTAAATCAAAATATCATTACTTAAATAAGATCTGGTCAGATTCAATGAGGGTGCAACATGAAAACATCTACACTAAACTAACAACTGTGCACTGAAACTAACGCAATTACTTAGGGCTTTTCAGCTGGGCGCTGTCCTGATCACACTCAACTCTGACTACTATATGCCCTGTAGCTCTTGGGTCCTCTATACCTATAAAAGCCTGTGTAACATTGGTTAGCACCGCAGTGCCTGGTCACAGTATCGTGCTCCTATGCTGCAGAATCCTATACTATACTAAAATACTACTCGGTTTCTTTTTTTCTTTTTAAGGTACTGGGAATTAACCTAGGACCTTCTCTCTCAACTACATCTCCAGCTCATCTTTTCCATCCACCTTTTATTAGTCTATTTTTGCCATATGTAGTAAATACACTGATTGAGAGGGAATTGGTACATATATACATCTTGATCCTTTGTACTTCCCCTAACTCCCCTCTCCACCACCTAAGTCCTTTTTTTTTTTTTTTTGGTGACATGGTCTTATTAAGTTGCTAAGTTGCCCTAAATCAGCTCAAATTTACAGTCTTCCAGCCTCAGTCTGCCAGAGGGCTGGGATATCAGAAACGTACCTAATGTGGCTCACTGAACTTTTCAAACCCAAATTTCCCTGTGCTTGTAAAAATAGATACTATTGACTCTCAAACCAAATAGGCACAAAGCTACAAGAATTATTATTAGAAAATTTAAAACTTTTCTCTTTGGTATTAAAACCAAAATACATCTCTTCTATAGTCTTTTGAAATATCAATTTGACTTTCAGTATTTTAAAATTGTTAAGTTTCCTATTACATAACACAATGTATTTACTTACTACAAAAGAATTTGACTCCACACGATGACTGTCTAAATCTATTTAAATCATTGAAGAGGTCTACTTTGACAATCACATTGATTTCTCCACGAATACCTATATATTCAAAGAGAAAAATCAAGTTACCACCTTATGAAAATAATGTACAATTTAAGAATAAAGCAAATCAATGTCAAATCATGATTTTAAAATAATGTATCAATCATAATAGTAAAAACTTTGCTTCCTCATTATTTTCATTCTCAAGAATTTCCTTGTTACATTTTGTGAAGCAGAATATATATGCACAAGAGAATGAGTAACTTTCTCTGTTACCACAAGCCTCCATTTATTCAAGCCAAGACTAAATGGAAAGGAGTCCCATTTAAATTTATGATGATGATGGTGATAACATTTACTGAGTACTAAAAACAAACAAACAAATTTACTGAGGACTAACATATGATTTAAAGTTTTATATACAGTATCTCATAATGATCACACAGACCCACTAAAGAAATTTCTGTAGCAGTGTCACTCCTATTTTACAGAAGAAAAAAATTAGTATTTAATAAAAGTTAAATACTTGGCCAGGGATTTAGCTCAGCAGCATAAGCACCTGCCTTGCAAGTGCATGGTCGTGAATTCGATCTCTGGTACAAAAAAAAAATAAAAATAAAAATAAATAAAAGTTAAATACTTAATGTAATGTCCACAGCTAGTAAACGATAGAGCCAGGATTAAAAGTCAGATCTTTAATACAGATTATATACTTTTAAAAATTAATGCAAGATTCTGATAAACAAAAGAAGTTTTATTCATCTCAGTGAATGCAAATTAACTTTAAAATTTCAAGAATAAGAGTTTTAGAGGCCGGGGACTTAGCTCAGCAGCAAAGCACCTGCCTGACAAGCCCGAGGCCATAAATTCAATCCCCAGTACCAAAAAAAAAAAAGAGTTTTAGAACATGTTACCTCAAACAGTTTCACTTGATCGCCCTGACTTCCTATCAAATTCACTTATGGTGGAAGACTTAAGAAAAATGATCTACTTATCTATTATAATGAGAGATTATGTTCCTAATGAAGAGCACATAAACATATTAAACCTACTATAAATAGTATTTAATATTAAATAGTTGAGAAATTCATTCACAAAGCTATTTATTGCCTTAAATCCAAGCCAGGATTAGTTTTTCAGAATCCTTATTTACTTACTCATCCATCCATTCATTCAATCATTTATTCATTCATTCATTTTTGAGACAGGGTTTTGCTTACGTTGCCTGTGCCAACCTTAAATTCCTAGATTCGAGCAATCTTCCTGTCTCAGTCTCCTGAGTAGAGGACCATAGGTGCATATCACAAGGTCCCACAGCATAGTTTTTAAAGTGGTAATATAACATCTGGTTGGATTTTTATTCTTTGATTATAAAAGTTATACATATATTTTGTAGAAAATAAAGGAAAAAGCCAAAAAGGACAAAGAAAGAATACATTTGCAACCCAGAAATGAAACTACTGCCACACACAGTGGCACAGGCCTGTAACCCCAGGACTCGGGAGACTGAGGCAGCAGGATCTCAGTGAGTTTCAGGCCAATCTAAACCACATAGCAAGACTCTGCCTCAGAAAGCAAAAAAGAAACAAACAGAGAAGACAAGGGGAGGAAGAGAGAGGGGAGGAAAGGGTTAAAAAGGTAAACATTTTATCATGTATTCTGAATTTCTCCAATGATACCAAAACAATATGTAATTATTTGGGTTTTAAACATCTTTGAGATCACACAATGTTTATAACATTAATTTTGCAATTCATAATATATCGTGTTCATTCTTTGGTTGACTATTTTCTGAAAACATGCTCTTTTTTTCTGACTGTATAACTCAAGACAGATAGACAGATATGCCCTAATTCATTTAAATAAATACTGTTTCTAAACTTGTTTTATTGTTTTGAATGTTAATAAATAACAGGGCATTAGTAATGTCACAATAAACACATGTAAACCTCAACATTTTGCTTTATTTATAAGCATCTTGCTTATATGTTCCTGTCAATTAAATTGCTGGATCAGAAATGTAAAAAAAAAAAAAAGGCAAAAGATCTCAAGAGAGAGAACCATCAGTTCTGAATAGGTCCATTCATCACTCTGAAGAGACATTATACAACTACACTACAGTTTCCTGAACTTTTTGGTCACATGATCCTTTTATGACCTTCAAGATGATTGAGGAATTCACAAAACGTTTGTTTATATGGTTCATATCTATTGATATTTGCATACTAAAATTTAAAATAGAAATTTTTAAAAACTTCATTTAAATTTATAATAAACTAATTTAACATAGGATACTTTTGTAAAAATAATTATTTTCAAAAACAAAAGAAAGGGCAGGGGATTTAGCTCAGCAGCATAAGCACCTGCTTTGCAAGCACAAGGTCCTGAGTTTGATCACCAGTACCCACCCCCCCCAAAAAAGAACCTATAAAAACAAAAGAAAGTTGGGTATGTAGCTCAATGATACAGTAGTTGCCTGACACACTTGAAGCCTAAAGGTTCAATCCCCAGCACCAGGAAAAAAAAATAAAAAAGTTTAGTGATAAGAGTGGTAGTTACATTTTTGCAAAAAGCTATAATGTCTACATAACAAAACAGATTCCCATATTTGCTCTCTGTTCCACTTCTGGCAATATCCTACGTCAAAAAACATTTAGAAAGCATCACTGTATATGCGTAAGAAAATGACAATTAAAAAGTGAATGACATGAATATTATACTGAAAACACTTCTCAACTCACAGACCCAGATATATCATTCCAGGGACCACGTATGTTGTTAGACCATACTTTAGGAATCTTGCTCTAAACAAAAAGCCTCTAAAGAATTTTTAAGCAAAACAAGATTACTAATAGTTTATCAGTTTGAAAATGTGTTTGAGAAACAGGGTGTCAATCTTTTTTTTTGCAATGCTAGGGATTGAACCCAGAGCCTCACACATGCCAAGTGTTCTACCACTAAGTTATATTTTATCCCCTCAAGGTAATTTTTAAATAGTATTTACTTACTACATAACAAAACTTTAGCAAGAATTAATTTATGTTCAGAGAAGTAACAGTTCTACCAACAATATTTTATTACTTTTTTTAAAAGGTACTAGGGATTGAACTGACCATCATCTTGAACTCAGCCCCATCACCTTATTTTTTTTTTTTTTTTTTTTTTTTTTTTTTTTTTTTTTTTTTTTTTTTTTTTTTTTGAGACAGGGTCTTCCAAAGGCTCTAAGGATGCCCGGATGCATCTTAAGTTTGCAATCCTCCTGTCTCGGCTTCCAGAGTGCTAGATTTACAGGCATACTAATCTATTTTTAAAGGCACCAAATATAGCACAAAGATCTTTAAGGATAAAAACAAAAGACTAAGATTGTCGTTTTCCTTCTTAAAGTATCATTTCTTACCATGTATGGTGTCGTAAATTGGAAACCATCCTGAGATGACTGTAGCAGCTTCACTATACAGGAGAGGGTCGATATCAATGTACACTTTACCAATGGCATCATTTGCACTGTAAGTATCATGGTCAAGAACCGTGATCTGCAGAGGTTCATCTTGCAGATCTTCATCATCCACCTAAAAACACAGCTTGACATTAGATCTCATAGTTTTAAGATCTTAATCACTACAAATTATATATATCAAATAAAAAATGACTTATTTCTAATAAAGGAATCTCACAGACTTATCTCTAAGCACAAATGTAGAAAGAGAACATACAGTCCCTGTAATTAGGGACCAAGCCAAAGTTCAGTGGTAGCGTAAATGCCTAGCATGTACAAGGCCTTGGGTTCCATCTGGCACCTATTAGAAATGTTGCAGATGTTTAAATTTTTAGCTGCATAGCCGTACGTCTCACTCTATACTTCCTAGCCTTGCTTGTAACTGGTATGATATAAATAGTACACAGAGTTTAGTAAGGTGCAGAAAAACATAAGCTGGTCTTTCTTGCTCAGCAAGAAAGTGTATGTTGTGTATCCATGCCAACATGGTGGCGCACATCTATAATCCCAGCACTCAGGAGGCTGGGGGGGGGGATAAGTTTGAGGCCAGCCTGCACTACCTAGTGAGCTGAGGTCCAGCCTGGATTACACAGCAAGACCCTGTCTCAAAAGAAAAATAATTAAAAAGTATGCTAACTCTCTGCCACTTCTATATTCCTCTTTATTCCAGCTCCTTGACTAAAGGTTGTTGGCCTGGAAAGTGGACATGATCCATGAAACTCCAACTGCTAACTTGGAACCTAGCATGTCCCTCAGACACTGTAAAGAGAAGCCACAGACATTGCATGTATGAATGATGAAGCAAAATGAAGGGTCCCTGGGTCCAAAATGACTACATGGGTCCAAAGCTACCACATCACCTTTGCTTGAGAGAAAAACAAATGTCTAGCTTGTTTAAGACATCTGGCTATTCAAAACACATATATAAATGAATATACTGTATAACTCAAAACAGGCTAAAAGAGAACTTTATAATTAATGTTACCCATAAACACAAAATTTAAGCACCTTTTTCACACCACATACATTATAATTAGGAGCACAAGCCAAAAACTACTAAATTTTAAGGCAAATGACTGCTGTTTTAATTTTTAAAACTCATTAACATTACAAAGATCCCTTACTTCAGAAAAGTACAAATATATTAGTTTTTGTATATTTAAATAAGCTACCTGAGTATTCTTTAGCCAAAAAGCAAGCACAAGGACCTGAGTTCAAAATGGTATCAAAAAAAAGATCACCAATACTATAGCATCTACCAGTAAAGCAAATTTTTTTTTCCAATACTAGAAACTGGATCGGGGCCTTACACTGAGCTACATTCCCTAACCCTTTTCTATATTTTTATTTTGAGACACAGTCTCTAGGTTGCTCAGGCTGGGCTGGAACTTGTGATCCTTCTGCCTCTGCCTCTGAGTGCTGGGATTACAGGTGAGTACCACCGTATCTGGCTCTACACGTCATTTTCTAAAATACTAGTATCATGAAAATTACTCCAACGCATGAAGTCTGACTCCGCCTCCCACTCTAATAGCAATCTGATTACTGAAAGCAACTTGTTTTAACCATTTCAGGGGAGGGTATCAAAGTAAACTTATGTGGGCATTCAAGTGTTTTTCTAGAGCAACAGATGCATGCTAGGAATTCCATCAGAAATCATGTAAGTATTCTGCTTACTTTCTCTGATTTTTACAGTCCATATTTTTACCTTAATATAGTAATGCAGTTCAAAATGACACAGTAAATCGAAAACATCTGTAACAATGGATCTTTCAAAACATGTAACAGTACGGTACAGGGGTGAGACAGGGTCTTGCTACATGGTCCAGGCTGGACTTGAATTCACTATATTGCTCAGGTTGGCCTCAAACTCATGTCGAAGCTCCTGGCCTCAGAACCCAGGTACTGGGATTACAGCATGTGTCACCACACCTGACTAAAATATATACTGGTATTTTAGAACTGCTCAAAAAGAGAAGCTGGACACACTCATTGGGAAAAAAATAGGAAATCAAAAAAAGTCAACTACACACATAAAGGGAAAGAAAGTTGCAGGCACTTTCTAACATCAAAACTTGCTTCAAAGCCAGTTATCAAAATAATACAGTATAGGGGCTGGGGATTTAGCTCAGTGGCACAAGTGCTTGACTGGCAAGTACGAGGTCATAAATTCAATCCCCAGTACCAAAAAAAAAAAGTAAACTTAGGTTCCAAAATAATATAGTAATGGCATTAGAACAGACATATGGATTATTGCGAGAAAGTCCATTCACACGTCCTATATATATATATATATATATTTTTTTTTTTTTTTCAGCTCATCTCGAAAGTAAAGTTAAAAGTAATTCACTGGTTTCCAGTCCACCATTCCATTTTGTCCATTTTGCAGACAAAATGGAACTCATTTTTAAATGCGCCAGAGTTAATGGAAACCAGAATTATTTTCCTTAGTGGTCCATCTGTTTGGAAACCTTCCTCGGCAAAAGTTACTGATGGATTGGAAAGTTACTCCAGTAAGATCATTTTTTTGAGAAACACGCTCATATTACACTTTGAAATAATAAATAAAAAGTGGCCACTGCCAATGGATACTGTGACTCCACAATGAGATACACATTTTTTATGTAAACTGAGAATTTCAGTTTAGCAGTAACTTTTTAATTTGAAGTTCAATCTTTTATAGTATTCCCAGGCCACTTTAACTTCTATGAACACATTAACTGAAAGATAAAAATAGCAAAAACACTTTAAATCTGCTTACTGTTCTTATGTGACTTTCGGTATATGCTAAAATGCAAAGAAGACTATAATAATATATCTGAGGACTTCTATTTTTCATCTGTATTATCATATATTGTACTTTCTTAACTAGAATTTTTTAAAGACTCAATAATCCTACAGAAGTAAAAAATGCAAACTTTAATGATATAGAAAAACTACTATGCATGAAATAAAAGGTACTCTTTATCATTCCTGAGGGAAAGGGATCACCTCAAAAACTACAGTAAACAAACTGATGTTTAAAAACTTACCTCAAATTTAAACCATTCTGAGTTCCACTGAGGGTTGAGTGACTTGAGGTACACATCTGTTTTAAAGGTAGTATTACCAAATTTTACCTAAAAGCAAATACAAAACTATTAAAATATAAATATTAAAAATGTGAATAAAAGTAAATGTTAATATCAGTCAAGATATGGAAGAAAGATCAGGCAAAAAAGGGAAAACAAAAGAGAACAAGGTATGGACGTGTTCATGTAAACTTCTAGAATGCACCTGGTACAATGGATCACCAACTGTTCTGCTTGACCGGCTCCACAGGGAAATTAATAATATAGATCATTACGCCAGCATAGAGGGAGGAGTCAGTACGGCCACTCAACATGAGCGCAGGTGCAGAAGCGAAGCATTGGGCTATAGATGGAGTTCAGCAATAGAACACCTGCCCGACATGTGAAGCCTAGAGGTCTACTCCCAAAACTAAGGAGAGGAGAGGAGGGGAAAAGAGAGGCAGGGAAAAGGGAAGAGAGGTGAATCCTGAAGAGAGAGGACAAGCAAAACTAGATGATAAAGAAGACCAGCTGACTGTCCTTTCGCCATCTCAGAAGAAAATCCAGAACTACAGCCCATTGTTAGAAGAACATAATACTATGTCCTTGTGTTTTGTAACCTCATATTTGTTATTTTTTAATCCCTTATTCTGCACACACAGTGATCAGGGATAAACGATTATGTTTTATGTTCCTAACTTCAGGGGCAATGAAAGGCGCTGGATGCAGAGACTATCTTATTTCATAGCCAGACTTGGCAAGCATTAAATCACACCCCAAACGAGGTAAATAAGGAAATGAAAAAGAAAGCATGCTAAGTCCCTGAGATTTTGTTCTAACAAAGAGTGGTACTTGCAAAAACTTCAGAGTGGATTTGGAAGTGAGAGAAACCTAAGAGCAAAGCAGCTAGGAAACTATGTCCTAACTTGCCTCACCTTTCCTAAATTTGATCTTCTCTTGATTCCTTCAGTTATCACCATGCACTATCCTTCTTAACCTAAATATACACTAAAGGTTATTAACTTTATAACAATGCCCAGAGGAATTCTGTAGTAGACAATAAATGCTGCTTAAAGCAGGTTAGAACTGTAACGCTTGCTGATACTATTGGTCAAGGGATTCCACAAAAAAAATTCTAAAAAGCAAAATATTGAAAAGTATTTTTCTCTTCTATATATTTATCTAGTTATTTTATCATTCAGTCTGAATTACCAGGTATGGTATGAACTATACACAGTTTGATTAAAGTGTAAAAAAGTCCCAAACTTCCAGTACCAGGAAAAATAAAAGCATGTATGCATGCTAAGGAATATTACAAAGTCAAAGACAAATAAGAGAAAGTACTTGGTAAATATTCATGAGGAAAAAAAAAGATCAACATTAATGAAAAGAGGGGCGAGGGGTTTAGCTCTGTGGCACAAGTGCCTGTCTGGCAAGCGCCAGGTTGTGAGTTCGATCCCCCATACCCCCCAAAAAAAATCATTAATGAAAAGAAATCAACAAACAGCTCAATAGAAAAATGGGCAAAGGACCTAAACAGACAATTCACAGAAATAAAAATACAAATGCCTTTTAAATACACCAAAAAATTATAAAATTCATACTAAAAGAAATGCAAACTACAACATTTTTACTTATATTGACGAAGACCAAAAAATTTGAAAACAGTGTTAGTGAGATAATCTCACACTCTGCTCACATGGATGTATTAGAACAGTCTATGGAGAGCCATGTGACAACATGTATTAAATTTTAAATGCCTGTCCTGTCCCCTTTAGGCTAGCAGTTCTATTTCTTAGAATTTGTCACAAAAGAGGTAACCCATTCTGGACCCATCTCTCAGGAGCTATTGCTATTCCCCAATAAACCTTGCTTACTTTTAACCTCCTTTGTCCTTTGGTATCCATTCTTCAATTTCTAGGGACGTGAACTCAACACATCTGACATCTAGCAGGTTGAGAGTTACATTTCCCCGACATCATTCTGGAGGTCCCACTGAGACCTTTGGAAGGAAGGAAGTGTTTGCTTTTTTTTTTGATGGTACCCTTAAATATTCTGACTGTATTCTGGATTGCGACTCATTTAGGTAATCAAAAGTTGTCTTTTGTTGGTCAGTTTCTTATGGCTCATCTTTTTGGTTAAAATGATGAAGATTTAGGTTAAGAGCACAGAAGATTGTGATGTCTTCATCTTTAGGTTTCTTTGATGGGACATTTTTACTTTTGCAGGCAGGGCCTTAATATTCCTGCTTAATTTATGTTGCATTTATACTTACCAGTTGTTGAATTTAGTTGTATTCCTTGCTTGTCTTGTCTGGTAGTTAAAGAGATTGTTCGTTATTTTATTTTAGACCGGCACTGGGAAAAAGTAATATTGAAGTTCCCCTAATGGACTTTGTGTTTTCATGGAAACTCTCTTATATCTTTGGGGTAAATTTTAGACAGAATCTAGCCTATCTAGAAAATAATATGCTTCAAACATGAAACACAGGACTCTGTCACCAATTAAAAATTAGTAGCATGACTGCTATTCTTAAATCTGAGAGGACAGAGCCGGGCATGGTGGCGCACACCTGTAATCCCAGCACGTGGTAGGCTGAGGTATAAGGATCGTTGTGAGATGGAGACCAGCCTGTACTACAAAGTGAGCTCAAGGCCAGCCTGAATTGCATAGCAAAACCCTGTCTCAAAAAGACAAAAAAACAAAAAAAACCCTGGGAGGACAGGCTTCTCTATGGGAACCTGGCCTCGTTCTACCTTCCATGCCTGTGGAAGGGAATGTCAAATCTGCTCAGCCTCTGCCTCCTCTCTGGCTTCATCTCCACTGGTGAGAGGACAATTTTAGATCTTGCAGTACCCAACTCTCAGCATGTAAGACTGAGAGTGACAACTGAACAAACTGCCCTATCAACTCACCACAAGCATATGAGGAGAAAACCTCTGAACTCGTAGCTCCAGTCTCTTCCTGCCACTTCATCCTTTACTTTTTGGGGGAAGGCATGTTTCTAGTAAAGATCAGAGAAATAGACCCTGGAAAGGCTTTGGAAAGGGACATTTTCTAAACTGCTCTCTTAATTTCTCTCTGAACCAAAGGACATACGCATTCAGGTGGGTGGAATCATGTCCCAAACCTTGCAGATACAATTGGCACATGAAGTGACAGCTGAAGCTATCCACTGAACTTGGTAGTCTATGGAAGGAACCAGTGATTTACTTTTCTCTCTTACTCTCACCCTGTCAGACTCAAAAGTTTCCAATTTCCTGGCTCTCCCCTCTCCTTCGTCCAGTTCTCATCGCTTATGTGTGTAGGCAGGGACAAAATTGACATATATACTTATATTAATGTGTAAACTGTGTTTGCTAGACAATAAGTGAAGGCTTTCAGAGCAAATTTTGAGTAAAATCTACCCTTGTCTTGCTGCAGAGAGGGGCCTGGGCATTTAGGTGGAGAACACAAAAATGTCTCAGACTTCTTTGCCCTAGGGCTTGGGGGTGGGATTTTTTGGAGTCTTTACAGTCTTTATCTACCCCCACAGAAGTTAGCAGTTGCTCAGGTCTCATGATTTGCACTGAGAGACAAACCTGACTTGTGTTCAAAGTATAGATATAAGCCACTGAAAAGCCAGACGCCTCTGGCGCTTAAGGCACTATAGATGCAGGCACCAGTATGAACTGGAGTTCCCCTCCCTTGTCTTCTCTGCCCTAAGCCTTTCAATTATCTTAAACTGTGTTAAAAAGATGAGCAGCCCCTGAAAATAAAAATAGTTGGAATTACCTTTAACAGTCGGTGCCTTTAGAGAAAACAATTGCATACTGCTATAGAAACAGCAATTTTGTCTATCAGCTATGACTATGAAACAACGAGAAGCCTGTATAGCTGGCTATTTCAATAAGATAAAGCATCAGCTAGGGCCCTTCTTAAAATCAGTCTTTGTTTTCACAGTGTAAACAGGGTTTTTGCCTACTGATTCTTTTTACAGGAGATCTCTGCTAATTGGGGACTATAAAAAGAAGTTCTGACTAGTCTATTTACAATTACAAATCTAAAGGCTATAAAAGGGTTGCTGCACTTCAATTTGGTCAGCACATCTGAGAGTGCACTCCAATTTAAAACAATTGTTTTAAATTGTGCTTTATTTGTCCACCTCTCTGCTCAGTGTGTGTTAATAACCAGTTAAGGCACCTGCAGCTGCTTCATTCAAGAAAAGTACGTTTTTGAGCTCCACGATTTCTTTTTATTTTTATTCTTTTGGTTCTTTCTGAGATTTCCACAGAAAAACATTTGTATAGGTTGGGGGAGGGGACAGCAAACTCATTAAAACATTACCAGATAAAGACAGACAGGCTTGAGGCCCAGGTAGGAATAAAAGTCTTAAAGTTTAAAAAAAAAGTCTTAAAGTTTGACAACATAAATGTTACATATAATTTCAGTTAATATGTGTACATTTCTGTGTGTTAACTTTCAGGTATATATTACCCTCCAGAAGTTTTACTTAAGTTGGCTTATAGATAAATAAATACTCTAGACATTATCTCAAATGCTTATGGTTCACATAGCTTAACATATAAGCTAACTTGTCTTTAAAAGTTGGTAACATCTCCATCGAGGTTCTTAGATAACCAAAATAATACCAAAACTCAGTCTTAAAAATGCAATGTCAAAGCCAGTTCACCCTTCCCGTGAGTCAGTAGAAGTCATGCTGGGTCTGGGAGGGGTATAAAAGAAGCCAATTCTACCTTCTGGGAGCCACACAAACTATGTGGGGCCCAGGAAGAGAGACAAGCCAATTCACTCTTCCCATGAGCCTACGGGATGTGGGCTGAGAATAAAGAACACTCTCCCACCCCCATAAGCAAGCAGCCGGTTCAGAGGACAGGCTGAGTTGATAGCAACTGAGGTACAAAAACAGCTAAATGCTTATATTGTTTGACTGACTTTGCAGGCCTAAGGTTGGTAGCCTGAGCATCTATTTGGAGGATAACAGTATGCAATATAGCAAATATGGAGAATTTCCTTCAGTCTTGTTTTTGAAATCCAATATTGTTCTGTTTTACGTTGTTCCAATTTGTTTTTATTTTATTCAGTGTTCTGTTTTGACTGGTTTTACTCTGTTTTATTTGATTTTACTCTGTCTGATTTTACTATGTGTTATCAGTTATAATGGAGTGTCTAAAGTAACTGCTTTTAGCTATAATTAAAAGATTAAATTTTCTATCTTATAAAATATTGAAATGCTCTTGATTAAACTTACAAAACCAGATTTAAAGGAAGAGCTTCTTCATTTTACCAAATAAGTTTCTTGTGTTCTCATCATTAGGCTTTTGGTTACTAACAAGTGAGCTTTAAGAATCAAAGTGTAGAGGGCCGGAGGCTTAGTTCAGCAGCATAAGCACTTGCCTGGCAAGCACAAGGTAATGAGTTTGATCCTCGGTACCAAAAAGAAAGAGTCAAAGTGTATTTAAATATTAACCTACAAAATGTTTTCAGTAATCAGCTCATGAATGGTTAAACAACTATTATCTCAGTTTATGACATGTGTGGACACGTGTATGTATACATCTAAAACCAAGCTAGGCTATGAGTTTAAGATTTAAAGTTAAGTTTATAGAGTTAAGATTACATAAGTTTAATACATACAAAGTAACAGATGGTCTCTTTTATACAATACACGTTTAGACCCTAAACATGACTGCAATTTGGTATCTCTTTACATTTGGCCCTGACATTTAAACTTGATCTACATCTACTGTTTGTGATTAAACAAAAATTTTGTTTTACTATAAATGAGATACACTTATATGTTGGGAAACAAGTCTACTTGTGGTCAATAACACTGTTTCCTAAACTTCTCAGAGCTCTAAAGATGTCCTTAATTCTTGTCAATATAGTGACACCTTATAAAATCAATTAAAGGAGTCTAACATTTGTTTTAAGAGTGGAAACTATGGAAAGATTTCTACACATCTGTGATAACAATTACTGCCAACCTCATAGTATATCAAAGGATATATCTGTCCTTCTCAAGGGTACAGGCCTTGAAAGCTGCAAAACTGAGAAACGTCATTCTGGTGACTTTTAAGTTAAAGTTGTTTACGATGGTAAGCTTTTTAGGCTCAAATATCTGACATTCTCTTACTTGTGTTCCAGCTACTTGTGATGAGAGAGCCAGTCAGATGATGTGAGCATGTTTTCAGGCCAGTGCTTCGTGATTGTTATGTGTATCTCACATAGGAGTTACAACACTCACAGATGCTTAAACACTGTGCAGTCCAGGCAGTGCCATTCTAAAATTAAAGGCTGGGCACTAATAATCTGTACAGCACATCTATAAACGGGTATAGTGGACCCCCAAAATTCACATGGGCTACATTCCTAGAGCGCCCTCTAATTGTGAAAAACCGTAAATTTCCAATATGGTTAGAAAAATGACTTTTTTTACAACTTACATCCTAAATATGCTGTATCTCCTTGTGCGCTATGTAAGTCATGAAATTTAATTTAATGAAATGCTATATTTACAAAGGCTTAAAGAACAGGGCATTTTGCCGACATCTTAGAGCTTTAGGAAGAAGGAAACTGAGAGGGAACTATGCATGGTACAACCACTGTTATCGTGCCAGAATGCTAGTGCATCTGCCAGATGGGTCACAGGGCAGCAGCCAATCAGCAGCAAGAACTGAATAATGCTTTCAGGTTGGCTACTTGCAAACCTCCCACCAAAAACAAACAAAAAAAAAACTTGTGGAGTATATTTATGGTTTGCAAAAAAAAATGGCAGGGAGATTCTATGAACAATCAGGTTCTAAGGAAAAATGAAGGAATAATTGAGGCCATAAACTCTGAACCACAACTTTGCAGGGATATAATGTATGTTCTACTTAAATGTCAGTCTGATAACACAGCATGGTTAAAAGGTAACAAATTAGGTGCAAGTTTCTTTATGTCATTTAATATTTGTAATTAAAGGTACTTGACCAAACAGCTATTCTATACTAAGATAAACACCTAAATGTTTTTCAGAGATAATGACAAAACTTAACAGTTCTAGTAATGTCATCATGATTGCTATACGAAAAGGTTATGTTGCCCTCAATCTCAAATTTTCTCTGTAAAGCTTTAAAATTGTCATCTGTTAATATTCTTCAGAGATTCAGTTTCTAAGACAACCATGCAATGAGGCTAGAAAGCTACAATAGAACCTATAAAAACTGAATACTTTTTTTTTTTTTTTTTTTGTACCAGGGATCAAACTCACACCCTCGCGCTTGCCAGGAAGGCACTTATGCCACTGAGCTACAACCTTTGCCCCTGAACAAGTATTTTTTAATTCCTTAATTAAAATTGTCCTTCAAACCAAACTCTCCAAACTGGCTTTTATTTGTGCTCCAGCTATTCAAGATGAAATGTGCACCCCTATCCAATATGAGTTTCTTACAGCTAAAACTGGAGGCACTTGTGACAAAGAAATAACAGACTAATAGATAACCTCCATCAGTAACGAAGTCTAACAATCAGCTGGTTACAACTGCTATCCAATCCATTAAGAGCAGTATCTGCACATGGCTCTTTTCCTTAATCCATCTTTCCATTCATGCTTTGATGGTACATGCTTTAATCTTAGAAAAATTTGTTTATTCTTGCCTACAGGCAGCCAAACTCCAAGTGATCACGCAGATGGAACCAGCAATATGCCAAACTTCCTTTACCAAGATCTGCTAAATAGAGCTTGTAAAGGGAGTTCATAACTGCTAAACTGCAACATGACTTCCACCCAAGGCCCATTACATTAGAGAAGGCCCCTGACTGCAGACTCTCCTATGCTTACCCTTCCCAGCTGGAAGCAGCTAGATTAAAACTTCATTCACCCATTCTACCCTAACTGAAGTTAGGATACCTCCTCAGAGGGGACGATATTGTAAGTATTTAAGTTAGGTAGAAATTAATAGGCAATCAGACAGGGACAGGCCCTCGAGGAAGTCAATGCAAAAGATGAAAATACATCAAAATTGGCTGAAAGCACATATGAAGAAGGCACAGCCTCAAGATACAGTCACAAATCTTTCCCTAAGGAATAAGTGGAAATTTGAGATGATACCATAATTGGTACCATGAAGTCCACTAAGTTCAGATATGCATCGGACACCCAGATTGTTGACCAGAACAATTGGACCATCCTTTACCCAAACCAGTATTATAGAAGCAAAAGATTAGAAATAGCCTAAAAATTCATCAATTTGGAACTGATTAAGTTAAACATGGTAAAACAATGCACTGAACAGAAAAATGCTCCAGCAAGAGTATATATAGCATTCTTGGGGAGAGAAAAAAATGCTCCACACAAGAGTATATATAGCATTCTTGGGGAGAGAAAAAAATGAACAAACTTTTATATATGAGAACTAATAACAGGTTGCTTAGAGAGAAATGAGAAGGGACATTCATTTTGCATTTTTGGAATTCTGAACCATGTACACGTATTATTTATTTTTAAATTAAAAACTTCAAAAATTAAAATGCAAATGTCAGTAAGTTTACTTTGATAAAGTTACATTGATATTGTTCATTGGTTCTCAGAGGGTGCAAGTACAAACTTTTGGCTGGAAAGAGAAGGAAGTTAAAAACAAAGGACATCAAAAGTTCTAGCTTGTGCTAAGTATCAAAGGTTGAGTACCAAGAAAAAATTTTTGTGTCAAAGTGCATGGAATACCAAATTTGATAAATTTCAAAGTGATCCAGTACCAAGGTATAACTAAACAGAGTTCAGGATGTATTTCTAGGAATTTAACTGAGAGAAATACTTAACACATAAGCTCCCCCGACCACAAAAAAGTCAAAAATCTAAATAATCATTCAACAGTAAAGTGATTAAATAAATCATATGCATTCCTACTAAAGAATGGCATATTATACTCCATTACAAGTATTATGAAAATATCGTAACTGAAAACACAAGTAGAAAAATATTAAAAATCTATTTAGATCAGGTTTAAAATACTAGTAAGAGGGACGAACAGAAGCCAAAAAAATACTGTAATGCCAATTATCTCTGAAAAAGCAACTGACAAAGATATAGAGCACACTACAATAAACTAGAAATAAGGAAAATAAAGAAATAAGGAGCTTTCAAATTATACTTCTCAATATTCTAATCTTTTTTAATGGGAAGTAGTCATGTATTACTTATGTAATTTTATTTTCAAATCACAAGATTAAAGAAATGAAACTCAGGGCAAAAGAAATGGAAAGTGTTTCCTGCTTACTAATCTAATTTTCATTACATTTCAGTATACAAAGCGTGAAGCATTTATGATGCTTCAACTTACATTTTTTCACCTTTGCCATGGTGCAAAAGTATTACCCGTACAACCACTCTGATTTTCACTTGCAATACAATACTCAATAAATTACATGGGAGAACCAATTCCTAGCCTTTGTGTTAGAAGATTCTGTCCAACTGTACAGTCATGTAAGTGTTCTGAACACATTTAAGAGGGGCTAGGCCTTGGCCTATTCAGTAGGTTAGGTATATTAAATGCATTTTCAACTTTTAGTATTTTCAATTCACTTCAGGTTCATCAAGATGTGATCCATTGTAAACTGAGATCATCTATGATATAAAAATGTTAATTTACCTGCTTTATCTGAAGTAAAATGTTGTTAGGATTTGTAAAACCACTCAACCATCAAATATATTGAAGGGTTTTTTGACCCACTTGCCAAAAGGAACACATCGAGTTTTAAGTTACAAGTTCAGAGCCCTCTTTTATTCCACAACCATCGCTGTGCCATACTATACTTTTTTTGGCGGGGGGGAAGGTCAACTTCTCATTGTAAATATACTGAAGATCTAAAAGTCTCTAACCTATACTAGACAAACAAACAGAAAACAAGATTTAAGGAAAACGGTTAGGCTTTGTATTTGCCAACACTGTGATAATTTACCTTCTAGGAAAGAAGATTCACAGTTCATTCAGTCTTATTCAAGTCGAAGGAAATTTTATTACTCAACAATTAAATAAATGCTTTACAACTTTGTTAAAGAACATTAGGGATTTTTAACAGAGAGATTCCTCCCATTCTCTTTCCCTACTCATTAGCTAAATTACCTTAAGAGAATTACTTAAGCTGTTATTTAAATCTGCTTTTTCCCTCTGAACAGCAGAATTGGTTTGAGTATATAATTACATAAGATAATGCATGTAGGGATCTAGGAAAATGTTTGCGAAAATACACAATAAATATTAATTTTTCCTTTCCCTGTTCCCTCAAAGGCTCCTGGATAAAGACAAAATGGCAAAATAACTTAGCCAGTTTGTAAAATAAATATTGAGATATATTTCATTAATATCTCCCTTGTACAGAATCCCATTTTATTCATCATTGATATTCCCACAAGAATCATCATCTTTAATAATATTGCACTTGGTCTTCACTGGCTCTAAAATCCTATGAGAAAAAGCAACAGCTCAGTCGACACAACCCGAATTCGTACTCAGCTATTCAGGTAACTTGTTTAAATCAGAAAATCACTAAACATACAAGCCATCCATATTTTAATGTAAAATAAGTAATGATCACACTTGTCTTTAATGTAAGGCTAAGGACTCTTTAAGTGAGGTCCCCGTTTAGAGTACTACATCACCTTTTCTTCCATAAACTACACTCATGTTTCATCTTAAAAACTGCTTGTTAAAAAAAAAAATCTACATAGAAAGAATCCTGTATTTTTTATGATCTTTTCTCCAACTAATTCAAGAGTAAACTTTAATGACTGTTTTTTGGGGGGTTTTGTTGGGTTTTTTGGTACCGGGGATCGAACTCATGACCTCGCGCTTGCCAGGCAGGCGCTTAAGCCACTGAGCTAAATCCTCGGCCCATAATGACTGTTTCTTAAGTCGTCACCTAAGGACTACGTTTTCATACTTTACTCATTTATGTAAGATTTAAATAAATTACAGTAACCAATACAGTTGACATAAACAGATTTGGGACCAAACACAATCACTTCTTACAGCACACTGGCCAGCTGATGGGAGACTCCAGGCACACTGGAGAACACCCTAATGACACGGGGTATTGAGAATATGCCTTGTGAAAGGGACGCGGGGCTCGGGGGACCCTGAGGAGTCAGTCGATGGAAGCTGGGTAAGGAAGCTTCTACCCTACAAACTTCTTCCCCTCATTAAGACTACTCAGTAATCTGTATCCCTCTTGCCCACATTTCCCTGTATTTCCCACTCTATTAATCCAAAGCCCTCCTTTCAATCACATATGCGCTATCCTTTTTGCTTTTACCAAGCTTATCTTATTCACCCAAAAAAACGCTCTTAGGGTGGGGGGCTGCCTGCAGAAATTTTACCATTCCCAGGCCTGGGATAAAGATTTTTTGTAACTAGCTAGGAGTGGTGATACACACTGTAATCCTATTGCTGGGGAGGCTAAGGCAGAAAGATCATTTGAGCCCAGGAGTTTTGAGGCCAGGCAGGCCAACATGGGGAGGGTGCTTCTCCAAACAAACAGGAAAAAAAAAAAAAAAAGAAAAGATTTTTCACAATTAGCCTGAAAGTTTCATTACCTTCCTCTCCTATGAGCTTTTATTATTTACAGTCTTCATTATTCAATTAATCCCTTTATTATACTGTAATCCTATATTATACCCTTTTTCCTGCTTTTGTTTTTCCCAGTTGGATTATTCTATTAGCACACAAATATGTTCTCTTATCTTCTAGCTTTTTTAAAAAATTACTAAAAAATATGTACTGCAAACTAATAAAAATAAATTTTAAAAAGTACAAAAAGCTACCAACTCAAATATCCCACTATCTTTTCCCCTCTCCCCTCTACATACAAACTGGAAACAGCTGCCTTTCTTACTGTTCCACATCTTCCAATCTAGTGATTTCATCCTTTTACTTAAGACTTCTCAGTGCCATTTGATAGATGAGGGCTTCCTTTTTCTAGAAATTTCCTCTTTGGCCTTTAAGACATCACTTTTCTAATTTTTCTTCTACCCACTAGCTGGCAATCTCAGTTTCCTTCCTCTAATATACCTCTTAAGTTTTTTCAAGGATCTATCTAATTTTTCTCTCCTCTTCAGTAAGAGGTTTGCAAAAGAGAAGGAAATAAACCCTAAGGGATGTTTAGAAACTTCTAACAATATGTGAGAGACGGGGTAGTAACAGTATTTCATGAGAAAGGGTCAGAGACACTAGGTTTCCTGTAATGCAAGAGACCCAGAAACGAAGATTTACCCCATGTTGTAACTTTCCAATATCCCTCAGATAGTTGTATAAGTAAGCAATCTACCAAGAACCTAATTTTTACAGCTCAAAGTAAGCTGACACAGCTGCAGTATATACACGTGTTAAGAACCTCAGCCATCATAAATCAAGAGGCAACTTTATTCCATAAACTGGCTAGTTTAGAAAATCAGATTACCATGGCAATGAAGATCTGCCTAACAAGCCAAAACTACACAACTCTCTCACTCTGTGTAAAGCAATCATAGTTGTGTGATTTTACACACAGGTAAGGAACTGTAGTCCACGTCCAGGCATTATTTTCTCTTCATGCAGACTTCTCAGTATCCAGCATACTGTATCTTTTACTTAAGAATCTTGTTTATGAACTTGTAAAAGATAAATTTCGTGGTTAACAAAATTATTTGTCTCCAGTATCCACTACAGTAAGTCACACAAGGGCTCAATAAATATTCATTGACTCAATCTGAGTATTCAAGTTTTCTACTATGGGCATATACAAGCACTTCTATATTGAGATAATAACAAAGAACATTTGTTATAGCATTGCATTGACTTATTTTATTGTAAGTATAGAGCAGTTATATTAGCTAGGAATATCACGTCAGAATAGTTAGGGATATACTTCAAAATATGTCCTATAAAAGGTCGCTGGGTCTCACAAGGTAGAGAAACACCAGCCTCACATTTAGCTCAGACTTCTCATTTGAATTCCAGTCACAAATCCAGCTGCGTCCCTGACAATCCCAAATAAAGGTCCTAAGGACACCTAACCACTAACATGCCCAAATAGAAACTGACTCTGATTCTGCCTCAATCTCCTCAATCTCCTCATCCCTGTGGGGTCTCAGAAAATTACTCCACCGACTGGAGAAAGCTAGGAATCATCCCTTAGCCTTCCTTCCCTGACCCCTAATTCCAATCTACCAACAAATCCTCTAGATTACTCTCTCTTTTTTTTCTCTAGATTACTCTCAAAATAAATCAGAATGCACCCACTTCTGTCCATTACAAAACATCACTGTGGGCTTTACCACCGGTCATTAACAGAATCCCTTAACTAGAGGCCTGCAGCCACGTTCCCCCTCAATCTATTCTTCACATAGCAATTAAAGTGTTCATGTAACAACTGTTTCCCACAGAATTTAGACAAAATTTAAACTCTTAACCATGGCTTGTAAAGCCTTATACAACGAGTTACTTGACCAATTTGTCAAGCTTATCTCACACCACCCTCATCCTCCTTTACTTCCCAAACACACGAGTCTCCTCGGAGTGGTCCTTCTATTAGATCTGCTCCTCCAGCTCCCCTTCTGCTCCCTGCCCCTCGCTCCCCAGTGCCACTGCCACAAACTTAATATACTCCAGGGGCAGCCAGCTCCAAAGCAACAGGTCTTTGCTTGGTTGAAACTCAACCTGCTCATTCAACATAAGGTAGATGTTTCCTGTTATCCTCTTCCTATTGTTTTCTTTCTTGGCACCTACCATAGCTAGTAATTAGAGCCTGGGAAATAGCAGACACTTAATAACTATTTATTGAAAGAAGGAATTAATGATTCACCCTTGAGCCCACCCTTCTCTCATCAGCAAAATCCACTTGATTATAGGGCCTATTTTAACCTGAGAAAGATTTCTCAAATATTCTCTAATCTATTCCCATTCCCACACATGCCTGGATAATTTTACCACCTTCTTACCTACACATCCCTGTCTAACTTCTCATAAATCCTGGAAATCAAGAATGATGTAATCCCTCAGGTCATCTTACAAAAAAAAAAAAAAACTACTCCAAATATGTTTTTATTTTCTGCTGAAAAAAGCTCCTCTGATTTATCTTTGCTTATAAAGGAAAAATACAAGATTCAACTCCCAACATCACCTCTCCAGTCTCACAAGAATACTACGCGCATACCTTTTATTCCAGTCATGTCTAAAACTAAGACGGCTCCAGAAACACACCATGCATCACATTCTATGCCTCTGCACTTGATGTTCCCTTTGCCTGGTAAAATTCTGGGTGTCCCTCAAGCCCTAGCTTGTCATTTCTTGAGGAAGTCTTCCTAAACCTTCAGAGATTGAGTTGCTTTATATTTGCACGTAACACTCATCATCTTGCCAGAAGAGGTGAAATTAGCATAATTGTTTCCAAAATGGACTGCCAAGCCATGATTTACAAACTAAGTAATCTTACGCAAATGATTACCACCCTTAGGCCTGAGTTACCTCATCTATAATGCAGGGTAAGAATACAATGCCGGAACTGTTGTGAGGACTAAATATTAACAAGTACTCAGTCGATATGGCAATAATAAAATTCAATACATGTTAGCCAATAGTTTTGAATATAAACTGGGTGGGTCAATCTCTGAGTTAATATGTCTTGGTTATCCGTGTATCTCTTATTACTTAACATCTAGCCCACGAGCATACAGAATTTCCTGGAATATATAGGTTTAGGAATTACCATGACAATGGGAGGTTGCATTTAATCAGGTGAGAGAACCTTTAAGGAACATCAAGGTATCTTCTACTGCGATGAAATCAGGCCGGGTATTCTCCTGTATCCATCAGCTCTAAACTGATTATTACTCTAATGCTCTGGCTCACCGTGTCGACTTTTATTGCAATTTCTTCTTGGCTTCTTTTAGACTCGGGATGATTACTTTCCGGAGCGTAGGCTTGCGCTAATTTAAATGACTTTAAAACTAATCATTAGATTTAAAAAGCAATTTTGCAATTTAAATCCAAGGTACTTAATTGACTTCCTACCTCAAGGCACTAAATTATCCTGAAACAGCTCATCAGACCTACCAGTCCATGCAAGAGCAGCAGCAAGTGTTACAGTTGTGTTTGGAACTCACACTCATGATTTAGAACATGTTAGGCTAAAGAGTGGATATCCTCGACTGTAGGCAACGCTCAATATCCATAAAGGGCTGTGTGTACGGTACATCCTTAAACCGATGTCCATCACTGCAGCGTGAAAAGCCACCCGTCCCCTAAGGATGAACGTGTTATGTGTGTGTGCGTGTGTTGCTGTGGCGCCGCCGCCACGCCTGGGGAGCTCCAGCCTGGCGGGTGGCCTGCTGTGAGTCCTAACACCAGGGTCACCCGGCATGCAGAGCTGAGCCGAGACCGTGCACCCATCACACGGGCTGCAGTCTCGGCGGCCTCCCTCCAGGGAGGGATGGACGAGCACGGCAGGCAGGAGGGCGGCGAAAGGGGAACGGACCGAGGGACTGCGAGCGAGGTGGGTCGATCCTTCACAGGGCTTGGCGCGCCCTGGGTTTTGAGGGACAGGACCTTGCACCAACCTCCACGAAGGCATCAGTCAGGTCACTAGCACGGTCCATCACCGGCAAATGGCGCCCGGCCACGATTTTCACCTTCAGCTTCCCGGGCATCGTGTCGGCTACGGCCTCTCCTAGGGCTCCTGCAGAAACAAACAAGCGCGTCTGCGCCGGGCACACGCCAGTGCGGGCGGGGGAGGCGCGGGGCCGCGCGGAGAGCCGCGCGCGGCCGGGGCGCGCCGGTAACTGACAGCAGAGGGCGCGCGCAGGCGCGCACGGGCCGACGCGGGGACGCACTCACTGTCGGAGGAAGTTGGGGGTCGTCCCTCGAGGGTGCTGAGGCCTCATTCCGAAACGGCAGACAGAGGAGGGGCGCAGGTGGATTCTGCTACTCCGGCCCCACAGTGATGGAAAGAGAAGCAAAACCCAATCAGCATCCCGTTGAGCCTCGGCTGCGCCTACATGTGGCCCTCCTCCCGCCCTCAGAAAGATGGCGGCCTTCGGACGTGGAGGAAGCATCGATCGTTCGGCGCTCTGCCTGCTAGGCAGGGGAGACACTAAACTCGCCTAGGAGAGACGAAGGGGGCGGGGCCCGGCGTCGGGGAAGCGGGAGAACAGGGAAGTGGGTGGAATCCTGCATCATCCACCGAGGGGAGGGTCAGGGCCGCCTTCGGAACTGCAAGCGACAGACGCATTTTGAAAAGGCTGTGACAGAGGTAGCTGCAGCCTAGACTAGTGGAGGAGTCGTCCTTGAAACAGCTGTTAATAGTTCGTAAAACCAATCTAGTAGGTTTCTACCTGCAAGGGATAATGGTGCGTGTGTTCGCTTTCTTTCTTTTTTTTTTTCTGCGAAAAGAAGAAATACCAGAGGCTTGGCGAGTAGTGAATAATCATCTGAAACGTTTGATTCGGCCGTGTGCACTTGGACTGTGTGTCCTGGCTCACAGATGTTCCTATGGGTGGTATAAAGCAGTTGGCTCTGTTCGCTTAGATCGTCTCTGTTAAGGATTAAGACTCTGCATGTGGAAGCACCATTTATTAAAGAGGCTATCTCTCCTCACCTTTGTCAAAGATAAAATAGCTGAATTTGCCTGGAATTGTTTCAATTTCCTCTGTTCTGTGTCATAGATCCACCCGTCTCTCTTTGTGCTTCTGCAAATGGGAGGAGGACCAAGAGTTGAAAGGAGCAAGGAAGGAGAAGGGTAGGAAAAAAAAGAAAAGAAAAGAAAAAAAGAAGATGTGTTAGGTATATGTACCAATTGCTCACAAAAGCGCTAATCATACATACTGCAAATACGTACTAATTTTTAAAAAATCTACAAACAAGATTAATAGCGTTGGTAGAAATTCAGGACCTTCTGTAGGAAAACATGACTATCAGAACCCAAAGAGTCGAGATATATATTAAGTATTATGTGTAAGTCCAGACTAAGGAAATTGAAGCACATACAGAGGTTGTGACAAAAGTCACTGCATACCAAATATCAAAATAACCTTAATGTACTGCATAGCAAATACCAAAATCAGTGTTCAAAATGCTAGTGGAAAGATTATTGCGTCAGGAAGAGAGCATGATGTTTTTAACTTAAGAAATATGTACTCAACACGGTAGATTAAGTACTCTTAAGCAGAAGTGATCCAGAAATAATCTTTACAAGGCAAACATTCTGCCTACATAAAGAATACTGTTCTTGTAAGTAAAACGTTGAACTCTTCCAAAGAGGAGAGCAAATGACTCGCTTAAAATAAAAATCTAAAGGATAAAACTCTGACTTTTTGGACCAAGGAACCTATTATCCATTTTGAACTCTGCCAAAAGGATAGAGGCAGCAGTTTCCAAGCAAATATCCTTGATCCACTTCTAACTTTTTCTAGAGTCTGATTACCCTTAAAATGCCTTTACCAAATTCTGAAAGTCTGCTGCACTTTAGGATCACTGTTTTTTGTTTGTTTGTGTGTGTGTTTGTTATTTTGATGGTAGGGTTGATACAGTGATCCCATATCCACCCTCGTGCTAGTGATGAAACCCAAGACCTCATATTTGCTAGGGAAGCACTTTAAAACTCAGCTGAATCCCAGCTTGTGAAATAGCTTTTTCTAATGAACTCAAAAGTTACCATATTATGAGTTCCTCTTTGAAAATACAGACACATGAAGCCAGGTATGGTGGTGCACATCTGTGTTCCCAGTACTATGTTTGAGAGGCTAAGGCAGGAGGATCACAGCAATTTCTACTACAGCCTGCACTGCATACTAAGTTCCAGGCCATCCTGCATTCCATGGGGCCCTGTCTCCCAAAAAACCAAAATAATAATAAAAATAAAGATGAGACATAATACTAGAAAACTGAACTTCAGCCATAATCATAATGGAAAATAATGCACTGTATTACAGCATGTGGTAATGTAAAAAATATTTGCAATTTGCACAATTAGAGGTACCAGGTTCAGTCTCCTAATTAGTAGACTCTAAGGTACTTGTACATACCTGTCACCCTGGGCTTCATCAACAGAAGATTATAATTAAGATGTTTCCTGAAGACTATTTTTTAGTGGAATTAACCCTAACTTCAGTTTAACTGCTTCCTAATAATCACACTATTTTGTTTTAATTAATTCTGGGAACAGTATTGACTTTGCTGATAAATCTGTCATGATTTGGCCCCTGATTAGCTTCTTTAGCTTCATAGCCTGACTTCATAGCCTTCATTTTGCATTTTAAATACAACAATAACAAGAGTTTACATGTATTGAGTCTTTGCGTCAGATGCTGAAGTGAGACCTTTACAGCTTTTAAGATTTCCCGAAGTCTGGGAAAAAATTAACAGCTTTTTTGAAAACAGTGCCAGTGACTGAGTCTTCATTTTATAGATGAGTTAATTGTAGCTTTGCAAAGCAATGGTGATTATCCAAAGTCACAGAGTTGGTAATGAGAGAGGCAAGATTTAAAATCTAGCAATGATTCTAAGAACCCGTGCTCTTTAAAGGCTACATGTAGTTTTCCAATAAACTATTCCCTCTGCCTGGAATAGCTTTCTTATAGTCATTTTAGCAAACGCTTAACTCACTTAGCTTACTTCAAAAATCGCTTCTATGGCTTCCCAATAAGCATGCTCCCCACTTCTGTCTTCACTGCAACTAAATCTACCCCATCTATTGTGGCACCTCCCTTGCAGTAATTCTGTGTCTCTCTCCCCTCTCACTCAGCTCTCAATTCCCTGTTCTTTGCCCTGGGTCCTTCAGGCACTCAACACATGCTTGTGGAATTAAGTAAAAATTAACACAGTGCTATTGCTATTTTGCTCTTTCTTCTTTTCTGACTTTGTAAAATGTTGTTTTAAATTCTCTCTCTCTCTCTCTCTCTCTCTCTCTCTCTCTCTCTCCAAGGTTAAACTTTTCAAGGATTCTGTACTTGGTATTTTCTCTCCCACTCCCACACACACTTAAACTACATTCATGGTTAGCTACCACAACTACCAAAAGAACTGACAAATGCCATAGTAACCTCTGAACACTAAACCCAGTGAACACTTTTCACTTTTCATTTTGCATAAGTCTCAAGAGCATAAAAACAGTGTTGATTACACATGCCTTAAAATACTTCTGATGTTCAGACTCCATTCTCCTCATACCCATTCTGATATGTACATCAGTCTTTGCAATTATTCTTAACTTAAATATGTGTTCTTTCAAGTTTATTTTTTGGACCTATTCTACCTGTATCCTCCCCCCTAGGTGATGTCATCATGCCCATACTTTGTCACATTTTTATCTTTATCCTGTAATGGGGTTATCTTAATCCTGTTTCTCTTTGGAAAATCAGAGAAACCTCAAAGCCAGAATGTTGAGGACTGGGAATATAGCTCAGCAGCACAATCACCTGCCTGGTGCCTGAGAGGTGGTAAGTTTGATCCTGGTACCAAAAAAAAAAAAAAAAGAATGTTGAGAACTAATTTTCTTTACCTCCCCCTACTGCTGCAATAACTGCAAATATTATAATAGTACAACAACAAAAGTGACAACAAAGCTTAGTCTTCTGTGTTTCTCATCTCAAATAGTAGAAACACGAGCTATCTAGTCAACTGTGCAAGCCAAAAACAACAAAAGTCCAGTTCAAAGTCCCCTCACCCTTTTTTTTTTTTTTTTTGACTGCTATAAATCAAATCTAGGTCCTTGTGTTTGCTATCCAATCGCCTTACCACTGAGACACATTCCTAGGCCCCAGTTCAGTTTCTTTTGCTTTGGTTTATTTCTAAAGCAGTGCATCAGCTGTGTGAAGCATAAAACTGAGGTAATTAGGTAGGTAGACTGATCTCATTGGTTCCCTGTGTCTCCTGGAAGCATGTCTAAGGCATAACAGGCACAGGAACCATCCTTGTATTCTCCAGATAAAGTTTATTAAAGTGGAACATGTCCCTTCATGTTAGTGCCCACCAGTGCACTGGACGAACCACAGTACCCAGCTGGAATGGGCAGGTACTGAGGCCAGCCTCAGTACAGGGTTCCCTCGTTAGTGGGATGTTACAAAGCCTAGAGGTTTCCACTGATGTCTGCCTAAGGGCTTTGTGGAAACCCTGGCCACAATTGATGGTTATCTTTGACTTTCTCACCTCGACACCCAATTAGTCACCAAGCATTATTGTTTATAATTCTTAAAGCTCTCTCTGAGACATCTCCTGGAAGACTGGTATCCCCACTTTGGCTCCTCCAATCCTCTAATCCATGCACCACAAAACAGCTCAAGAGAACTTTTTAAATTGCAAATGTGTGTCTCTTTTTTAATTCTTTTGCCAAAACTCAGTGGATAGTTCCTTTTTCTTTTCAGACCTTGCCTATAAGAGAACATTTAAAAAAAAAATGTTCAGCACTTCGTAACATAAATATCAGTTAGAAATGGGTTTTTTTATTTCATTTTTGCCCTTTGGAGTCTGTTTAAAGTCAAACTCTGGCTGCCGTGCCGTGTGTTAACTTGTCACCTATTATAGTAGTTTCCTCCATTTTATTTTAACATTACCTACAAACTAGGTCCCAGTTCACCTCAGTTCATGAAATCCAAATTATACTCCTGACATAAAACTTTTAATTCAGCACTATCTTCTCTTCTGCGCACCATTTTCCTGTTGCCAATTAGGTGGCTCAAATAATTACTTTTATAGCTCTGTATGCTACTATCGTCACAAAGGCAGTAAAGGTGAGATTAATTAGATTAATTAAATCGACACATAATTTCCCAGCTCATTTGTTAACTTTCCTTTTGTTAGAGGAGCAGTCCAGTAATGTATCCAATGTACCTTTGAAAGCAAATCTAGATGTATTTACTAAACTTATAATGAGCAGGACATTGCTACGGGTCCCACACTGAATCATCACGGACCAGCATCATTTAAAAGAAGGGCATTTCTCAGTCCAAATTACTGCGATTGGATGGAAGGACAAAAGGAAGCTGAGTATATGGCTTGTATCTTGAGTCCATGGCTTACATCCTGTATGGCCCACATAATATGGTACTATGCAGTGCGTTGCAGAAAGCTCCATAAGAAGTTTCTAAACTTGACGCAGGCTGAGTTACTTCCGGGGGAGGAAGTAGCTTCACACATTATAGGTACCACACGTGATGGCAGCTACTAAAATTCAGATAAAATGAAACTGAAATGTCAGTCTTAAGTGGAAGTAGCTGTACTTATGAAAACTATATTACAACCATTAAAGATAATCTTGTGTGTTTTAACATTAAAGATGTTGAGACTTTAATTTAGACCCCAAATATAAATTCAGCTACATACCTGGTACTTTAGTCACTACTTTGCCTCCTTCTGTCTTGCATACTACTTGAGTAAAGAAACCTACTGTTACTATCCATAGCTAAGGGAGGTTTTCTCAAACAGCCCTTTATACATACTTCCAAATTTAAAATTTTTCTGTGTCTCTGTACTACCATTCGGATAAAACTAGCTGCCCAGTATCACTGCTCTCATGGGTTTATTTTATGTTATTGTATTTCTTGTTGCTAAAAGGATCAAGCGCAGGCCCTTCACATGTGCTAGCCAAGTGTTCTACTACTGAGCCCAATCCGTTAAAAAAATGTGTATTTTATTAAATTTTGAGAAGTTCTACTTGAACTGCTGGCCTCAGATTTTTGATCCCTCTGCCTCAGCCTCCCAAGTTGCTGTGATTACAAGTGTATACCACCACAGTTGGCTGTCGGATACATTTAAGTAGAGAAAAAATTCAATGAACAAATATATAACAAGTGTACACACACACACACACACACACACTAAACAATAATAGATAACGGGGCAGGGAGGCTCACTCCTATACCAGAGAGGCTGAGACAGGAGTATCACAGGTATGAAGCAATTTAATGAGACCCTGTCTCAAAATAAAATTTAAAAAGGAGGAAACTGTAACTCAGTATCACAGTGCTTATCTATTATATGTTAGGCTCTGGGTTCAATCTCCATTTCTATAAAGAAAAAAAGGCAATGCAAAGATTTAGAAGAGAGATGGTAAAGAAATTATCCTCTGTAATAATCTGTGATTGTGGATTTGTTCTTATTTCTTCACAATTCTTTCAAGGTATTTACTTATGTATATTAGACTGTTATTCAGTGCATACAGAAATAAAATTGGGGTATATTCCTTATGTGTTAAGCATTTTTTTTTAGTTAAGTATTTTAGATTATAAGGTTATCTACTGGTATCTTTTTAACCTTAAAGTATATTTAATTTGTATTACTATAGCTAGCTCTTGTAGACAGTATTCCTATGGCATATTTTTTTCTTATTCTTTTCTACAAGTCTTGTATTTATAATTGTTGCTTATTGTTTCTTGTAAGCAATGCTGTTCAATAAATGAATGTGTTAAATAAAGGCAACAGACATTAGAAAAGAGAAAGTGAAGGCCTCATCTACATGGTCATTTCTCAATGCTTTAAGCAACTTTTTTTTTTAATAGAAGGTTTCACTTCAAACTCACTGTCCTTCCTCAGTCTCTGAATTACTGCCATTATGAAATTTTAACACACAAATAGACTCATCTCTTTTGAAGATCTTTAAGAAAATTTCAGCTACCGAGCTCAGCCTTCCACCACATTGCTAGGTATTCTGTTACGTTTCCTCCCCTGCGAACCACAGACAACTCTAGCAGAAGGTCTGAGGTGTAAAAGAGACTGCTCTAATTTATACGTTAAGCAACTGGGGTAAGGTGGTAATTTTGTCCATGGTTTGTGAGCACTCCCCCGCTTTCCTTCCTGCGGCATGTAAACAAAGTCTAATTATAAACTTCTATTTCAGTGATCATGGTTTCTTTAAGTGCAAAAGTCCTGAGGTAAAAACAAGCCTGATGGTATCTTAGAGAGAAATAAGCAAGAGAAAAAAATGATAGTTTAGTACTTTCTTTATTGATCTTGTTGTTGTTAAGGAATTAAATTGACTCATTAGTTCTTATTATCCTTTTCATCTCTGGAACAACCCATGCATTTTCTCATTGTTTTTTATCCCCTAGTTTAGAGCACCCTTTGTCTCAACACCTCCTCACATTCTCCCCAAATCTTACTGCCCATTCCAACATCAATTAATGTAGTCTGAAAACCCTTTATGTGTTGTGCAAGGTATAAAATACATACCTTTACTTCCAAAAGAATATAGTTTAGGAGCATAGGTAAAATATCTGTACCTTAAAAAGCAACTATAGTGAATGAATATCCAGAAAGTGTTGGCCAAATAGTTTAGATAATGAATACTAAAGGAATTAAAAATCATCTCAGAATCAGAGAAGACTCATATGGAAGATAGAATTTGAGGGCTGGAAGTATAGCTCAGTGATAAAGTGCATTCCCAACAGTGGAGGAAAAGAATAAAGAGGAAGACAAAATTTGAACTGGAGATTTTTATTTTATTTATCTATTTATGTTAGTGGTATTGTGTGTTCAACCCAAGACCTCACACGTGATGGGCAAACACTCTACCACTAAGCTACATCCCTAACCTCAACTGGATGTTTTTCAATTAGCAAGATGTAGACAGTGGGGATTCCGTTGAAAATAAAAAAGTAGGGGCTGGGGATTTAGCTCAGTGGCTTAAGCGCCTGCCTGGCAAGTGCAAGGTCGTGAGTTCGATCCCCGGTACCAAAAAAAAAAAAAAAGAAAAGAAAAAAGTATTTTTAAAAGAATACTTATGGCCTAGTATGGAAACAATGACAAGCCTAATTTGAGTGGCATTGACAGTTATAGAGAAAAGTGCTAGCTGGAAAGAAAAATGGATTGTGACTAGAAGTATATTGTATATGGCAGCCAGAATTGGGAGGGAAGTGATTCACTAGATAAGGCTAAGGAGTAAAAGCCTTATTGTATAGGCAAATGAAGCTATATAAGAATGTCACAATGCAAAGAAGCCTAATTAAAGCAATATTCTTACTACAATGGCAATTACGTGAGGATTCAGAATCAATAACTGCTGAAAACTGAAAGCCAAGAATAACGGCTGCACTTTAGTTACTAAATCAACATGAATATATTACAGTGTTAATGGAAGTAAGAGTTAAGATAGAAATCACTGAAGAAGAACTGATGAAACTTGGATATTGCAGATATTGGAAGAAAATAAAGAAGAACCAAGAAAACATGCCTCTGTTTTGAAAGACAGTAAAGAACAAATGATAGTATTATTACTAGACTTCCTAATGGAAATGTTAGTGTTACATGCACGCAAAACAATTTTTTGGTATAGCGTAAAATACAAAAAAAAAAACCCCAAAATAACCTTCATTCCTTTCCCGCTGACTTTGTTATTCCTTTAGAAATTGTGCAATGGACCTGGCATGGAAGCACATGCCTATAATCTCAGCTACTCAGGAAACTGAGACAGGAGAATCCCAAGTTGACAAGTAACTTTGACGGGCAACTGTGCAAGACCGTGACTTAAGAAAAAGAGTTATGTATTGGGTATTAAATGATCCTAGCTTTGGGATACCTTGAATTTCTAATGACAATGTAGCTCATGCATCTCTTTCCAAAGCAGAAATTATTACTTGGTACATGTTGAAGTTTAGTTTTCCAAGGGTCCTTGGTTCCTCAACCCGCACTGTCTTTTGTTTTCTAGTCTCATAAATGAAAATGATGGCTTGAAACGTTGCCCAAAACTTAGTAATTTTATGAAAAAAGTCAGGGATTAGCAGTGAAGATACCTTTGTCAGTGACCTCAGTTACTATAATTTTAGACTAATAGGATATGAGTAGTTAACAACTAACAAGGAAAAAATAGCTGGTAGGTTGCAAACTGATATTGCTTAGAAAGTAAGTTAGGAATGGAAAATAACCAGAAACTATGGTACTCCTTTTAGAAGTTTCATCATGTAACAAGCTGAAATATAATATTTATTTTAAAGAATTTTTTTGGTGTCAGGGATCAAACATGGTAGGCAAGCGCTATAGCACTAAGCTAAATACTTTTTGTTGTAAAAATCCCAATTAACTGAACCGAAAGCTTATTAGGGTACAGTACAGCCTACCTTCAGAGGACATGTTAATGGGCTTTGTAGTCATGGTGGTGACAGGAATCATAGAAACGGTGTCTGGGAGGAAGTAAGTGTCTTTTTTTGGGAGGTCTTTTTAAAAAATCATTCTTTTTAAGTGATTATAAAAATCACAGTGTTCCACTATGGAAATCAACGTGGACATCCTCAAAAAACTGAAATGAGAAACTCCATTTGACCCAGCTATCCCCTTTCTAGGTATCTTCCCAAAAGAGTTAAAACCATGTTACAATGATAGATGCATACCAATGTTTATAGTGGCACAACTTATAAAAGCTAGATCTTGGAAGCAGCATATATATCCATCAAAAGGTGAGTGGATAAGGAAAATGTAGTATTTATACACAATGGAGTACCCCTGCACCCTAAACATAAACTAGAGGCATTTGTAGGCAAATGGGTGTAGCTTGAGAATAACGTTACGTGAAATAAGCCAGACAAGAAAGTTTAAGTAGCCCATGGTTTCTCTTATATGAGAAAACATATATATATATATATATATATATATATATATATATATATATATATATATATATGTAACAGGGATTGAAGTCACGACCTTGTGCTTGCAAGACAGGCACTGTGCACTGAGCTATATCCCTGGCCCTCATCTGTATCTGTATCTGTATCTGTATCTGTATCTGTATCCCAATTATATATTGAAATAAAAGATAGATAAATAGAAAGGTGGGAGAAGTTCAAATAATTTACTAAATTACTATGGGATGAAAAATATTTTAATATATGTGCTGATTTATTTTGTGTATATTATTATTTTCTCTTAGCTTCATTGAAAAAGTTTGGTGCTATTATCTGTATCTTCTTTTTAAGAGAATATTTTTTGTCTCTAGGTATTTCTTTGAAGATAATGTTACACAGTGTATTACTGTTATTCTCTTATTTTGTTATGAAAAAAATTTTTTTCCTGCATTTTAGTTGATTTTTTTTTTTTTTTTTTTTTTGTACTGGGGATTGAACTCATGACCTCATACTTGCCAGGCAGGTGCTTATGCCACTGAGCTAAATCCTCAGTCCTGAAAAATTTTTTAATGTAAAAGTCACAATGCTTTTGCTTAACAATAATGGAAACTCTAAAAAATACTTTGGATTTGTGATATTCTGCAGAATTCACAAATTGTGGCCTGTGGCGCCCACCTAAGATCCCAGCTACTTGGGACAGTGAGGCAGAGGACCACAAATTCATGCCCAGCCTCGGCAATGTAGCAATAAAAAGAAGCAGGGTGTAGTTCAATGGCAGAATCACCCTGGTTCAGTCCTCAGAAAAGGGGCAGGGCATAGGGCAGGACACACCAACCTGGAGTTTTCATTTTTGCTCAGTTTTCATCTATTTCTTACTGGATTCTTCACTAATGATGTTCCAAACCACTGCCCAACTTTTCAAGCGTTCAGGTCTATCCTGTCTCCATCTTTTCTCTTTCCTCTTTCCTTTGTTTTCTTTCTTTCTTGTCTGCACTGGTCTCAACACATTGTTTTCCCTCCCCGTCCCCTCTCTTCCCCTCCCCTTCCCCTCCCCCTCCCCTCC